>NDGM010096488.1:0-10942 GCA_002564305.1 Octomys mimax | reverse complement strand
GGGGGGTTGCATGACTATGCCAAATAATCAAACCTTCAAACGTGTCTTTCACTATAGAATTCAAATGAACTGAATGCTTTAGGAGAGGAGGATCACGTGTTCTGAGCATCACAAATGACAAAAAATGAAATCCATCTTCGGATACCTTTCCGTCTTTTGTCCAGCTCTGAGGCTTTTAGTTTTGCCTTCCCATAAGAATCTTCCAGAAGACTGAGAACAACACCTAGATGCCGCGTCCCACCCAGAAATCATGACTGACTTGGATGGAGCCTCGACACCAGGATTTGGGAACCCCTGACTCCAGTGTCGCCCAGGATTGAGAACTGTAGGGCTCTGCTGAACACAAGCAATAAAGGTGCTCGATGAGTCCCTGAAATAGCCTAATCTTGAAACATCTCAGTCAATGACGAATTATATCTCACAAGCTTTAACATTAACTGAACATTATTGCAGGAGAGTCCTCTGAAAATTGGGTAAAACGTGCCCCTTAAGCTGAATATTTGGTGGCCCCAAAGCACTAAAGGCCAAAGAGGCTCTCCCTGGAAGCTGCCTACGTGGCTGCTGCCCAAAGCCCCGGTCAGGGCTGCAGTCAGGGCTGGGGCCGGAGGACTGGAGTTAGAGACTCCCGCCTCTGGTGACCCATCTCAGCATGGTCACCCCCAAAGGGGCAATCCTGGGAGTGCCTGCTTTTCACAGCGGTTTCCCTCTATTTTCGTCTGTGCCTGGCAACACCCAGCTGTGCAAACTATCCAGCATGGCGAACCTGCTTTGAACTGTTCTGCACCATGTCCCCCAGTGTGGGGGGCATGCTTTGGGGGATGCCCTGAGGTGTGGGCTCAGGATGAAGGTCCTGAGTCCTTGGGGGCTCAGGATGAAGGCAGAATCTGAGAACGAATTCTCCCAGGTTACCAGGGTGCGCCAGCGGCTGATAAAGCACCTTTGCTTCATCAGTGTGTGAGCGTGGTTGAGCCCAGCCCAGCTCCTGCCGTGGGGCTGCCTGCATCTGCCTTCCACTCCTGGCTGGGGTGGCACAGGTCTTCAGGCTTGCAGGAGAACCTGAGCAAGCTGGCCATGGGCCGCCGTCCTGCCTCGTCCTGAGGCTGGGCGGGCTGGGACCACCACATCCCACTCCTCTGCTCTTCGCTATATCAGAGGAAGGCAGGGCAGTGCCACTCTAACCCCCCTGAACCCCAAAGTTGGACATCAACATGATGGGCCCAGCTCACAGACAAGCAATGGCACTAGTACTAGAGGGCATGGACACCAAGCCTGGCCTGACTTCCTGGGGCCCCAGTGAAGGTAGTGGGTGCTGCTTGGTTCTTTTGCATGGTGAGGGTTTCCACCCCTCCTGCTCTGGTTCCTGGGTCACTGCAGTTTCTGCCACGAGGACAGCAGTGAGAGGCCAGGCTCACTGTAGATCCAGACACTGATGTCAGGACGTGGGGCCCATGGTGGCATGGCCCAGGGCAGGGGCTGAGCCTCCTCCTGTGCTTGTGGTTGCTTTAGCAGTTCTCCCTTCCTCGCCCCTCCTCTCCTCCTCTACCTCCCTTCAGTCCTTCTTTCCCCTCTCCCTTCCCTCTTCACACCTCTTTTCTTTCTTTCCTTCATTTCTCGCACTGTGAATCACACGAAGATTGAGCACCTGGTGCATTAAGTTCCCAACTTACAAGCGAGCTCCATCCCTGGAGAATTGTTCTCAAGTGGCATTTGTTCATGAGCCAACAAAGCGAGTCCTACGCAGCACACCTGTGAGAGTTCGCAGCTCAGGGGCTCCTTGAACTTGCCAGACACTGTTCTCAGTGACAGAGACATGGCTGTGTGCAAGACAGACAGGTCTTGGCTCGGTCTAGGGTACACCGTGTACCCTAGCAAGGACGCACATCGATACATGAACCATGACTGAGAATATTCATTAGCAAAGAATTGCTGGGAAGGCAAATAGAGCCCTGTACCTCAGTATGGGTGCTGCACTGGTGTGTGTGTGAGCATGTGTATGTATGTGTGTGGGGGTGTGTACAAGTGTATGAGTAGGTTTTATCAGATCCCAGGCAATGATGTTCAGCTAAGGTTCAGTGAGGAGACGCAGAGGGCCTCCTGAGGGAAGAGGCTTTCGGGCGACAAGGGCATGCACTGAATGCCTCAAAGCACAGAGAGAAGACCACAGGAAGCATGTGCGAGCTCAGAGAGCAGCAGCGGAGCAGCAGGCAGCATCTGGGCGCCAGGCAAGGGACGGCCCTTGAGGGCTTCACATGCCCCGGTGAAGTGTTAGACTTTTATGTCTAGTGGACTGGGGAGAAATACAAGTGACAGGAAGGAATTTAGCTTGCACCAGCTCACCCTGCCTGCCACCTGAAAGGGAAGCAAGGGAAGGCCAAGAGGCTGCCACCCACCCTAGGAATGCCGGCCGCCCTTGGTGGCCGTGCGTGCAAGTGACAGCAATTTGTGGAACTTCCTTAAGAACCTGGTGAGACCGTGTGCTGTGGTCTGTATGTGTCACCTCCAAAATTCTTGTTGAAGCTTCTGGATCCTGGTGTGGGGTCCAGAGAGGTGGGGCCTGGTCAGTGACAAAGAAAGCCACGAGGCTCCAGGCTTGATGGCCCTTCGGCACTGGGAGGCAGCGGCGGGCACCATCTCGGAATGGGGAGGAGCCTCACAGGCACCAGCGCTGCACCTTGGCCTGGGACGCCCCAGGAGCCCACACAGTAAGAAGTAAATCCCTGTTCTTTATCAATCTTACAGTCTGAGGTGCTCTGTTACAGCCATACAGATGGGCCACGACGCCATCGCCGCTCTGAGCTCCTCTTCCAGCGTTCATGTCCCAGGCCAGCCTCTAGGACCCTCCTGCTCTGGCTGCCAGGCACCAGGCTGTCATCCTTCACTCCTCCTCCTCCTAGAGCACGTGCACCTCACCGGCACCCACGCCAACCCTGGGAGGATGGCCCATCCCCACAGAGCTGGTCATGCCTACCTCTGGGCTCCCAGTGCAGTCACGGATTGCACTGCCATGCGAGTGCTCAGGAGGCACTGGCATTGCCATGGCAACAGTCACCAATGGTGAAGTCACCGATGGCAACACCACCATGTGCAGATACACACTGGCACCAGACTCAAGGATTGGCTTGTGGACTCTCACTCCTAACCCTTCACAACAAACAAAACAAGGATGCAGGAGCATTTTTCCTCCTAGGTCAAGTAGGGCTCAATGCGAACCCATCTCCTTAGTGTCCCCCCCTCCTCCCTCACTTCCGCTGGACAAATGGGGGGCACAGCTCAGGGCTCAGTGCCACTTACTCTGGAAATGTGCTAGTGTCTCTCAGCTCCAAGACGTCACAGGCCCAGGATGCCCTCTGCGCTCCACCACAGCGTGCCGAGTGTGGCTCAGAGTGCCGGGCACCGAAGCAGAGCTGAGGTGGGAGACGCTGTCTGTGTCACTTAGCTGCTGAGCAGCCCATGTGACTGGCGTGCGAGTGCTGGGCCCCACGGTGCCGACAGTCGCAGCCAAGAGCTGCTTGGCCTTGGTCCTTCAGCTGGCGGCATTTTTATGTATTTATTTTTCTGAGACTACTTGAGGGACATGGAAGTCATTTCAGCAGGATATAATCGTATCTTTTAAATTTTTATTGTTTTCTAAAATGTCGAAATAGGGCTCCTAAATGGTAGATTTGTCCATGATGGTAGGTTGTTCATAATTACAGACAGGAAGTGGACTTGACATTCTCGCATAACCCACGCCCTCAGAGACCACCACATTGACAGCTGGGTACCAATCGCTCATATCGTGGTTGCCTAGACAACCAGCGGCCCCACCCCCGAGAACAGGGACTGAGTCCCTCCGTGTTCTGTACATCTATCTGGTCAACTAGAGACACAGAAACAAAAGGAGACTGGCCCTTGTGGATAGACCCTAAAGCCACATGCCTCATGGCAGTGTATAAGTACGATCTATTAGTGATTCGGCCCAGAGCTTTCTCTGAGGTTGCCTGTGTTAAGTGGAGCTCCTCATAGTCATCTATTCGGTTCCACACCAGCACCTACGTGAGGTTTTTCCAGTACCAAGCTGCTATTCTGAAATCGCTACCTCTCCACCAAGATCTTGGGGCGCTTGATACCATTTTCCCAGCTGCTTGGTTCGGGCGTGTAGGCATCTGCTTTCGTTCTGTAACACACACCATGAGCCAGTTACTCAAACCCTGAGCTAGATGTGAAGCAGTCGGCCTGCAGGGAGGCTTGGCGTGGCCTGGATGGTGGCGTACATGTTTTTGGAGCTGGGGCTCAGCCATGGCCAGAATCGCTGGTTCAATCTCCAGGACTACAAAACTAAATAAATACAAGGAAGTTCTGAGCATCCAGATCTCATTTTTACTAAAGAACTCTAGCAACCCAGCCCCCACTTCCAGACCCCAATGGTGTCACGCTCTGTGTCTCATTCCCCGATTAGTCTGTGTCCCCATTTGCCAGGACACCTTCCTGCCCCTCCACCCCTTGCTGCCCCACGTCCATCCTTGCTTGCCCCACCCCAGCCATGTCATGTGTAGCCCGTAGTGGTCACAATGGATTTTTTGATCATTGTTGTCATTTGATGACAGCCTTGGGGTATTGCATGTAGAGCCAAATATGGGTTCCCACTCCTGACACACCCAGCATGAAACTTTATACTATGGGGTCACATCTAGACGGAACCCTCCCTCTGCCACCACACCTGGCTGGGGCCCTTGCAGGGCACTTGTGTGTCAAACAGAATGACTCCTGGAAAGTTTTGTTCCTCCTGCCAAAGCCCTAGCAACTGCGTGACACACCAGTCAGCCCTGAGAGAGTCTTCATGCCCAGAAATACATATCATCCTCCACCAGCCAAAGGCAGGAGAGGCACACACAGCTGTTATAGTGTCTGTCACCAAAACCCATTTCTCCTGCACACACAG
Organism: Octomys mimax; assembly: GCA_002564305.1. NCBI lineage: Eukaryota > Metazoa > Chordata > Mammalia > Rodentia > Octodontidae > Octomys > Octomys mimax. The sequence goes on along the minus strand of NDGM010096488.1, from coordinate 6,021 downwards.
AGCTAGACAACACTTCCTGCTCCTACGAGGTAGAGACTCCACGGCCACGTGGCAGGGAAATGGCCATGGATTTGAACAGGGCAATTCATGCCACTTCTGGGCTTGCCCTAACAAGCCTTCCCATGATCCTCCTTGCTCTTGTCCTACTCATTCACTGGAAGTCTGTGAGTTTTGTAACCATAGAGACCATGTGTTGTAGACAGTGGAACCAATGACTGAATGAGTCTGGAGCTTAAGTCCTTGCACGGTGGAGAGCTATTAGCAAGAAGAATCTGCTTGGACTTTTCATGGCTTTGAAAGGAACTTCACGTGTGTACGCGGTCCATTCACACAGCCAGCATGGCCACAGGACGCGTTGGTGGTGCCTAGGGCGCATCAAGCTGAAGAACTTCCTGGATTTAGTTCAGAGGTCCTTTTCCTTTCTTTCTTTTCTGAGTTAAAATTAGTATGGAAAATTAGCAAATGTCCGTTTCAAGCCAATTAAGAATAGTTTGGCTACAAATGCGGAGCTGGGACGCGGGCTGTGATGAAACGCTTCCTGGGAGAGAAGTCTTCTTGCGCAGTCACTGAAAAGCAAATAATTTTTATCTTAAGGAAGCATGAGAGAGCTTTTCAGTAGAAAGCAGGGAAAGCGAGAAAGAACTCTGTCTATAAAGTGATGGAACTTAAGTACCCTTCACTATATAGCAGGGAGCCTCTAATTATCCACCCTATCACTAGGCATGCTGCCACGCAGCGACCACTGGCCCACAGGTCTGCCCGCAGACGGCCCCGTGGCTGAGCCTAGTGAGGCCTCCAAACGCTAGCTCTCCTGCTTCGCTCATTAGAGGGCCTGTCTTCTCAGAGCCTCAAGGAGCTCAAGATGCACACACAGCTCAGGGGACTTCAGGCCTAGTCCTAGTTAACCTCTGCACCCCACGACGTGGCTTCTTTCTTTCATCCATCTTTCTCTTTCCCTCTCTCCCTTCCCTCCTCCCTTCCCTCCTCCTAAGCTGGCAGTGGAGCTGTCAGGTCTTGGGCGCTCGGGCAGCTGCTTCCTGTCCCCAGTCACAGATGGCTCAAATCCCCTGTGGCTCAGCGGGACCAACACTGACTGGGACCAGGGCACAGCCGGGCTGCTGTGGAAGTAGCCTCCTTTATTCCTAGGCTGCTGTCCGGGTGACAGGGCCTAAGCCACCGCGGGGCCCTCCTGACAGCACTCAGGGGCCGGAGTGAGTGCACACGGCACGGCTGGAGGTGTGGAACTCGCGCCCACAGAATCCACCGCGCCCCCGCCATCCAGCTGAAGGCAAAGGCCCTCACGCGTTTCTCACACCCTCGAGCCAATAGACCCTCCTTCTCTCTCAAATTAATCTTATCGGGGTTGAGAGTCTCTAGCTTGCAACCAAAAGTCCAAATGAATACAGAATAGTGGGACAGTTCTGTCTCTCTGTCTGTCTCTCTGTCTCTCTGTCTCCCCCCCGCCCCCGCCACTGCTTAAGCATGATTTGAGACAGAATCTCACTGTGCAGTCCAGGCTAGCCTTGAGCTTATTATGTAGCCTGGGTGGGGCTCCCTGTGGTCCTCCTGCCTCAGCCTCCCCGGTGGTGGGATTCTAGGCACATGCCTTTATGTCCAGCTGGGAACTTACTTCTCGTAGCACTGCTGGATCTACCGTGTGAAAGTCTCACTTTAATACATAAGCCAGCATCAGGGACAACAGTAATGCACACATATTAGATGTGCGTGGGCTGCTGGACACAGCTGTGCCGTGCCGATAACACACACGTGCGGCAAGAGGCTTCACGAGCTGGGGCACGGGCAGGAGCGAGTCTCTTGCCGTCCCAGACCTCGTTTCCCTGTGCCCTCCCCCACCAGCCATCCTCAGCTGCTCTGCGCCTTCAGGAACCTTGCACACGCGTAAGTGCTGCGCAACACGTGCAGATGCGAGCCCGTAGCTCAGTGCATGGCGGCTGCAGCAGCAGTCACCGCAGGCTCTCCTGTGCAGGGCTCCATCCCCCAGGCCTCCCTCTGTCCTTGCCATGTCTGCGCTGTACCCCAGGACTCTGTGGACCCACTAGGCCACCCACCAACAGCACCCTAACCTCCTCCCTATCTCTGCAGCGAATGGAGAAGCACATGCAAGAACCAGAGCTGGAGCTCCAAACGTGCAGTAACTGCCAAGGTCCGGGCACAGGGCCAACTCTGGGCATGGAAATGGCGTCCCAAGCCCCTCGCCAGCTGCCCCCTTCTACTACCCACTTCTGGGGAAAGTGAGGCTCGCTGGGTGCACATAGCCCCTGGCCTCACATCATGGAGATGTGAGGAGAAGTCACACATGAAACCCGAGGCCCGGGCATCTGGGCTGAAGAGGACAGGCAGGCACAGCCAACACTGACTGGCTCCTGGGTCGCTATGGAAACAGGAGGGGGACTTGGGCATAACCCTCACTTACTTAACAGGAAATCAGGGATTTGAGGCATGAGGGGTCAGCCTGGGTCGGGAGGCAGGGCCAGGGAACCTCCAGTCCGAAACAAGCATGTCCACCAGAATGCGCAACTGCGCCGCAACCCACAGCGGCGGCAGGAGCCAGGGCCTGCCCAGAGGTGTGCTCTTCATTCCCGACATTACTCAGGCATCTAAATTTCTTATGATTACAAGCATATGCCTGCCATGTTGACAGGGTATGCACATTTTTAACATTTGCATATTAAGGAATGTACAAAACCATATAAATCGGCTTATCTGTGTAATAGACATTTCAGCTTTGATCGCTGGCATTGCCCCAGTTTCTATTCCTGGGCCTCTTCAGGTCTTTGATCCTATTCTACTCGAGGACAATTACTACTTCCCTCTAAAGTACTGAAGGACGGAGTGGTGTGTGCCCCTCCAAAGGGCACCATACCCTCCCACCACAAACATAAGCACCGTCCCCCTGACCCCACCTGGCAAGGACTCTGCCACTCCTTGCCCCTCCCTGCCCCACCTGTCTTCTCAGCTGGATCATTCCGGCCCTCCTGCAGCCCTTTGGCCCTTCAGATGTAGCCTGGCGTTGGCAGCCAGGATCCAGGGCCCAGGGTCATGCACAGCGCAGGGCACACAGTGCTTGCGTCCCCAGGGCCACACAATGAAAGGGCAGGAGCAGGTGACATCAGGAGGCTGGGAGGTGCATTTCAGCAGACGGGTGGGTTTGGTGCAGACCACCTGGAACCTTTGCTGCCCCATCAGGGCATGCACAGGGCATGCACAGCGGCAGCCCCCACTCCTGGAGGTAGCAGCCTCAGTCCTTACAAAGGAGGAGAGCTCAGAGGCCAGGCTGGCCAGCTGGGCTCACGCATGTGGGAAGCAGAGCCCTAGGTGATTCTACTGGTCATTTCAAGGACAGAAAAGATCACCAGGTCCTACAGCTGCTGGACCATCAGGCAGTGACCCACGGTCCATGGCAGTGGCCCACGGTCCTCCCTGTGACCTCACCAGTATGGGTCCTGTCTCATGGGTGGCCTCCCCCTGTATGCCTATAGCAGCTCAGAGCGGGTCAGTCCCAGCCCCACCTGGCTCTTGTCAGGAGCCCCGGAAGTACACACATCGCATGGCAGGTTTGGTGCCGGTGCACCTCCCTGGAGCTGGCCCGAGGCCAGGACACTGCCCGCTGCGTCCATGCGCTGCCGGTAGCTGACTGCACCCTGGCCCTGCTCCTTTGCCTGAGGGTCCCCCCACCAACTCGCTCCAGGGTTGCTGGAGCAGATGATCTGCAAGTCTCTCTTGTGCCAACCTGGGCCCAAGGGAGAGCCGTGGAGGCTCTGTGCTCCTCGTGGTGCCTCAGGCCCTGGAAAGGGTGCTGCCCGTGCTCCCGGGGGAGGCTACAGCTGGACCCTCCAGGGCTTCAGGCTAGTGAGGACAAAGGCATCCTGAGATGCCAGCTTGGCTCTTATGAATTCATCATGAAATAAAACAACTAGCAAACTGGGGCTTAGAAACCCAACACAGCCTGAGGAGAGCAGCGCGTAGTTCGGGGAGGCTCTAGGGTGGGGATCCTGGCTCCCTCTGCTTCTCCCAGCATTTCTCCCGCAGCACCACCCCAAAGCTCACAATGGAAACACTGAGGTCCTCCTGAGTCTGTTTACCGAATAGCTGCAAAATTGAAAATGAGGCCCACTGACCTTTGTGGGATCAGGAGCAGGTGTGTGGAGAGGCGCGTAAGGTGGTCGGGTACAAGCTGGGGTCTCCACACACTCGGAGAAAGCAACTGAGCCTTCTGGGGGACCTCCAAAGTCGGGGTGTCACTGCGGGCTGTTGTTGGCAGGAAGGGGACAGGGACTCCATTGGCAGCTGGGCTGGTGGAGCAAGGGAGGCCTGGCCAACTCCAGCTGGGTGCCCAGATGTTTAAACAGCTGGAGATGAAGGTCGGAGAGAGGATGTGACAGTCACTAGTGGGGGTCACGGTGCAGGCATCGAGGTGAGGGTGGGCTGGGGAAGTGTTCCCAGGGAAATGTGGACCCAGGAAGAGTGACATTGTTACATTTCCTCACTGCAGTTCCCCTTAAAAAACAAGGAATGTGGTGAACCAGAAGGAGAAAGAGAGAAAGGCAAACACAAAAGGCTCCCAGGCCTTCCTCCGAGAGGACGCCACCCAGCCCAGGCCCCAGGCGTTGGGAGAACAACGTCCTAACACCATTCTGCTAAGATCAGCTAGCAGAACAGCCGCTGTCTCACCCTGTGCTCTCCACCCTCTCTGTCACCCAGCCACACCGCTCTGGTCCCTGTGCCCTGCACCCTAGAAGACAGTGACTCCCTGTTGCCCCCACCTTGTCATCCTCTCCCCTCCCCCTGAAGGTCCTCGTTACTGAAGTCGCATCCACACTGCAGCACCGTGTTTCTCCGTGCCTTCAGGGGAAGCCAGTTTCCCAGTGGTGCCGGGCCTCGCTGCTCCCAGTGCAGAGGCAGCCGTCCAAAGCCTCGAGGGACACAGATCCTGCTGACCCTAACTGCCCACATTGCGCCTTCCCAGAACACTGCAGGCTATGCAGGGTCAATATGCAAAGCTCTGGGCCCAGCCTAAATGGATCAGGTAAGACGCTCTACCATGTCTCAGTCCACGTCCCCGTGGAGGTCCCCTGGGTGTTGCCATGGGTGCAGGACCTCGGGTGGCAGTCAGAGAACGACTCTACTCAGAGCTACTTCAGAAGGAAGAAGTCTGACCTGAGAATCTGGTTGGCTTGGTGGAGCCCTGGTGGGGACAGGAGCTGGCAGGAGGTTGTAATGTGAGCCGCCAGCACAGGGCTCTCCTCCTCCATTCCCACTTCCGCAGCCGACCCCTCCCTTTTCTTTTCTCTCTGTCTCCAGCAGCTCCTTCTCTTAGTACCGCTTAGCCCACTCTACTGCCAGATGGAGTAAAGAGGCGACTGGTCTCTCTCCATTCATTTAAACATGGCGGGTCCCTGTCTCGTGTGCTGTGCTCTTCCAAGAGCTGGGACTGAGGGGAACAGAGGACACAGAAGATGACAGGATGCTCCTACCCTATGCACCACCAGCAGGGGAAGGGGCCCGCTAAAGAAGGGCGGGCTGATGCGGTTTACACTGCATTCGCTTTGCTACTGCAGAAGTCAATGGTGCAAGAAGGTCACAAAGTCAGAGGCTAGGCAGTTTGCAAGGCTGACTTGGCAAAGGTAGCTCAGTCTGACAGCAGTAGACCAGCGGTTAGCGCAGAGGACACAAAGGTGTGGAGGCGACACTAAGTGCTTCAGATGCCCTCTGTGTCTCAGTACAGAAAAGGGTCGCCCCTCCCATCAGCACGTTGGTCAGCGGGACGGGGTGGTGCAGAACAGAGGCAAGGCAAGGACAGCAGGGATCTTCCAGCGTCCTGCGAACACAGGCACACGCGGCCGAGCGCTGTGCGTAGGCTGTGCTGCGGGCACCAGCACGCCCAGCGGGCACACGCGGCCGAGCGCTGTGCGTAGGCTGTGCTGCGGGCACCAGCGCGCCCAGCGGGCCACGCGGCCGAGCGCTGTGCGTAGGCTGTGCTGCGGGCACAAGCATGCCCAG
>NDGM010096451.1:0-14873 GCA_002564305.1 Octomys mimax | reverse complement strand
CACACACACACCTGCTGTCTTTGCTGGCCAGACACAGGGGCCACCTCATGGAATGGTGACTGCAGGGAGGCTCTGTGGGGGTAGGAGGCTGGACGCACACAGCCTGCCCTCCGTGCTCAAGGGCTAGAAGACTCCAAATGGTTTTCCACTAGTTTGGGTCTCACTTTTCAGTCAGTCAGTCTGTGACCACAGCTCCCCCAAGCAGTGTTGAGGACACAGGCCAGGCCCACCCCACAGCCACAGCATCCCTGTGAGGGAGGGAGACCCCAGCTGCCTTGGTGGCACTGACACCCTGGCCAGGACCATGTGAGAATGTGGGCCCCACTCAAAGCCCAGCTTGAGATGACACTGCAGGCAGCCACATTCTGTGTGCCTTGATTACACTAGCACTATACGCTTCTCACAGAACTTTTCTAAAACACAGAAAAACATGAAGAAAATAATGTACCCAGAAATTTCACTGCTGACACGTCTCCATTTACTAGTACATGGGTACACAAGACACACTTAAGCAAAGCTGGTCAAGGCCACTTATGGGCCTGCATCCTTTCTACTCATCTTCACACCAGCAGGGATTCAGCGGGTCAGTCGACACCAGCAGCTGAGTCTCACTTTCCACATATGGCCCCCAGTTTGGCCATTCGGGTTTGGCCTCCGATACCTTTAAGAGCAGCTCTGCCCACATCTTTTCATCCTGTTCCATGCTCTTATAGGAGATGGGCTCACCAGGGCGAGTGCCAGACAGCACCTGAGCCTGCCTGGGGCTCCCCACTTTCACTAGGGGGTGCTCCTCACCAACTCTGAGGATGTATGTCATTTTACCTTTTCTTGTTTGACAGGTAAACTCTAATCCCAAATTGAAGAAGGGTCAGAAATGAACAAGACCCCTCAGCCACGTGGTAGGTGGAACCCTGGGACTCTGCAGAATCTGGGGTCTTACCGAGTTCCTTAGAGCCCTGGCTCTCGCTGGCCAGCTCCCCCATCTTCACCAGGGCATCGAAGTAGCCTTTGGCAGCGAAGGTCACACCTGAGAGAGGAGAGGAGAGGAGAGGAGAGGCGAGGAGAGGGAGGTTAATTCCTTCACAAGGCCCAGACAAGACCCACAGCAAAACACACAACCTCAGCTCTGGCTGACTCCCTCTGCCTACTTGGACAGAAGCAAAGAATATGCCATGCCTTGACTTCTGGGCTGGAGTTCAACCTACCGCTCGTTGATTTATGTGGGGTGGGGGGTGAGACAGGCTCTCGCTATGTAACCCAGTCTGGCTTTGAATTCAAAGCAATCCTCCTGCCTCTGTTTCCCCAGCGCTGAGATTACTGGTGTTCACCTCCACGCCTGGCCTCTTGTTGATATTCTTACTTCACTCCAATCCTTTTATTTGTAAGAACACTGTGTACCGTGCAGGTCTGGAACTATTCAAGTCACCTACAGAGTGCTGCACCCTGTCACGTGCTGTGCTGTGCCGTGCGGGGGAGGGGGCTCGGCTTCAAGTGCACTGGCGGAGCCAAGGAGCTGATGGGGCAGGCACAGCAGGCAGGAAGGTAGGAGGCCACTGCCACCCAAGGATCCCGAACCAACTCAGAGGCACAGCCGCTTTTCCCTGCCCCCCAGTCTAAGATCAGGACCTCATGGGGGTACATGCCATTGCTGAAGGCAGGCTGAAGGGCCGTTAGGCTAGGAGGATCACAAATGTGAGTCCAGCCCGAGCAAGTTGGTGAGACTGTCTTAAAGGAAAAGCCCTGCGGTGTAGCTCAGTGGTAGAGTACTTGCCTAGCTTGTGGGAGACCCTGAGTTCAACCTTCATTACCCAAACAAACCAACCAACCCCCAAAGCCCCATAAGGCTAAAGGCAGCACCTGGCATTGCTACACCTCACGGGTAACGCTGGCCTGACCAGGAGAGGAGGAGGGGAGCTGATCACACCCCCACTCCAGCTCCCGCCTAGCTGGGTTCCCAAAGGAGCTGGTACATCTTGGCTTCCACCCAGGTAGCCCGGGGCCTTCTTGAGCTCTCAGGGTGCCTGGCAAGCTCCAGCACCTGAGAATAGGCCCCACCTATCCTGCCCTGCTGGGGCTGCTGTGAAGGCGGAGACAACAGTCCTGAAGGGGGCCAAGGAGCAGTCACCAGTGGCATAATTACAATTTCTAATACGTTTTCCGAAGAACCCACTCAGGGGCTTGTAACTGGGCACTTGATCAAATTTTATTTATACAGTTTTCAATTAAGGGCACATAATTTGCTTTGTGGCACAAGACTCTGTCCGCAGGGGGTGGGGAGGGGGGGTGGGGAGGTGGGGGCCGGCTTCTTAAAATAAACCAAAGGAAATTGAGGCAGCAAGAGGCTGGGTGCGGCCAAATAAGTGTTGGGGCACAGACTGAGCATGTCCCACAAAACAATCAAGGAAAACAGGAAGAGGAAGTCACCTCCAGATTGTGCACACAGCCAGGATAACTTTGGGAGGAACCCAAGGGGGAGGCCGAATGGCCTGCCCGGAAGGAAACCAGTGCCTAGCATCAAAGAGGAGGTGGCTACAGCCCAGGCCTCCAGCTCAGCCATGGGAAAGGGCGTCCTGGCCACTCCCTGCCTCAGGACACCTGGGAACAGAATTCCCCGGCCCAAGGGAGACCCATAGGAGGTAGGGAGAGTTCTCCTCGGCTTAGGTCACCTAGGCACCTCACACAGCATGGCTTTGGGAAAGGGCGCTGTCCCTAAAACTTGCACAGCTTGCTGCCCGCCCCCATCCTGTGCCTACAGGCTGGAAACCTAGAAGCTGGTGATTCTCAGAGTGGAAACCAGCCTCACTTGGGTAATCTGACTGCTGTGTGTGCAGTCCTGACACAGGAACTCTCCACCGGGCCCTACACTGCCTCCCCTTCCCACCGCCTCAAAAGTCTCTTCTTGGGGCAGCATTCAGACACTGGCCAAGTCCACTCTCAGGAGGACAGGCCAGGGCCACCGCAAGCAAGCACCATACTGTGGCAGAGAAATGAACCAGACTCAGCTTCAGCCAGGGCACAGAATCAGCGGTGCTTACCACCAAGCCCAGAGCTCCTCCCTGCCACAGCCTGGGACTGGTGGTGTCATGGCGGCCTGTGGACTGGTTCTCTATTTGAGGGGGGCATCTTCTTAAGAGAGTTCTGAAGAACAGAACCCACTGTTTAAGCAAGGGGTCTCCTGACTCTGACACACAGGTCCCTGGGGCTGTCTGTTACCTGGTTCAGGGCTGTAGAAGGGTGGGGTGGGTATAAATGAGGCCATCCCATCTCTGGCACACACTAGCTGCAAATCACTATGTACCCTAAACAGAGAGCAGTAACAGGGAACCCTTGAACTGTTCACACCCACAGGGGCCACCCCAAAGGCTGCCGCTGGTCAGCGTTACGGGCTCCAGCAGGCTGAGGATGGCGGGATGCTGCAGGGAGAAGCTCCTCCCTGGCATGGCCTCAGTAACCTCTCAGTCTGTTCAAGACACTCCCTTACAAGGGCTCACCCCTGCCCATAGTAGTCCTTTAGAAGAGAAGAGCAGAGTGCCAGAGGGGACCTGGGCTGCAGGACAGAATGCTCTCCAACAGCAGGAAGGTGTCCCTATACTGTATATGGGGTAGGCATGACAGTGGTGAACAAGGAGGCTTTGGCCAGGGACAGCCTCATTCTGCTGGTACGTGGTCAGGTTGCTTTGTCCCAGGTGATCAGGGCTGAAGGTGCCAGGAACAGAAAGAGAACCGAGTCCTCTCCTTTCCCAACAGTGGGCCACAGCCTCAGCCCACCCCAGAGGTGGCAGAGATGGGGTGCCAATCTGGAGATACACACCACCTTCCAGCTGAGGAGCAGGGTGTCATTGATAAAGATGCCACAGCTACTGGACAGCTGCAGTCAAGGGTACAAGAACAGGGTCAGGCCAGGAACAGCTGGTTTCCAAACAGCATATGACTTGGCCCTACCCAGGCCATTGCAGGCCCAGGATCCTGCCCTACCACCCCAGCCATTCACACCTCAGTCCTGGTCCTGGACCAGGAGCTGTACAGAGTCCACTCAGCAAGGACCGGTCCCAGACATACTGATGCTACCTAGCCTAAGACATCATGTATGTAAGAACCCTCAATTTCCAGGCAATTTTGAAGGGCAGACAACCACACCCATCTTTAGGTACCCTGCTTGTCATTACAGCCCTAAAACAAGACCCACAGGTGGGGACATGTGGTCACTCTGATGGCATGCACACCCTCAGGGATCTAGTTAGGTTTTGCTTCTGGGGGATTAGCCCCATGGCTTTGACCCAGGCCCTAGGGGCTGAGCTGGAGTCCATCTGCCCAGGGCGCCAGCACTACCTGCCAGAGCTTTCTCGTAGTTCTTCCCCATGGCGATGAAGTTGCGAAGGCTGGGGTTGAACTGCTCCATGATGGTCTGGAAGAAAGCAGAGAGAGAGAGAGAAGGAGAGAGAGAAAGAGAGAGTGTGTGTTATCACTGTGTCTACCCCAGGATTCTGGAAGAGCCTCGTAGGGAGCAAATTTAGGCTAGACATCACCCGAGTCTCCAAGTTCAAATGCCAGAAGTCCCTGGCCAGGTGATGGGGCTCCAGTTCATGTGGGCACCCTGTGCTTGGAGACAGGCACAGACCTTGCTGCAGAGGGTCTGCTGAGTGAGGCGGGAGCCCTCCCCGGGCCAGGCGGCACGCAGCCAGCACCGACACGTGGCTGCAGAGGCACCATTACCCGGCTGGCAGGGCTGAGTCAGCCCAGAAGGCCGCCTGCTGGCCACATACAAACGCTCAGTGACGCCCCCCACGCTAACACCCTAACTCAACACATCAATTACAAACATCAGCTCTGATTAGAGCGAGCCACAGCCTGGTTTGCAAATACCACACTATGAATAATCCAACAGGCTCCGGGATCTGTTCGCCTGACGGACTGCAGTTTCCCTGCCAATATCGGCAGTTCTTAGACTCAAGAAATTAGATTTTCACGGCGAAGGCCAAATAAATGTTTTAATTACAGAGTGTAAAAACAGGCGCACACAAACAGCAGCCATATGAGAATTCTACCGGCATAATACGCACGACTGTCAACAGCTAACCCCAGCCAGGGAGGACCCCGGGAGGGACTTTGAAAGAGAACTCTGTCTCGGCCACATCCTAAATCACACTGTGAGCTTGAGCCTTCCTGAGGACAACAGGAAGGGGAGTCAGCTGACGCTGCAGGCATGCAGGAGGCTGTACAGCCCTGCCCTAGCCCCAAACTGCTGGCCTAACAAGGAAACCCTGTCCCAGCCTATGTTCTAGGCTGCAGGACAAGCACAGCAGATGAGGACACTGTAGGCCACCAGCCCACGCCCCAGTATAGGACCTAGCTCTATGAAATCTGCCACCTGTCACGTGCTCAAGGCAGTCATCCTGAGGTACGGCAGGGTGTTCACAATGGGAGGCGCCAAGACCTATGTTCTTGCCGGATGAGGGCTCTGTGAGCTGCCACGGTCTGGTATGTGGGGCTGGACTCACTGACCCTTGGCTGCCACACCAGGGTGCACACAGGCTGGACATTGTGGACAGTAACAAGATGGGCCAAATCCCCAGTCAGGTAGTGCTGACTTCCTGGACATAGCAGCAGCATGGCAACCTATCTAGCCAAGGTCCTGCAGAGCTAAGGAAAGACATCAGGTGGGGAGTGAGGGCCCGGCTGCCAAGGTAGACGGCATGGAGAGAAGCGGTCCTCATCATTACCCGAGATGACGGCAGGCAGGCCGAAGTGGTGCAAAGGCCCTGGCCCAGGACCATGCTGTGGTGGGAGGGGTGACGGGGCAAGAACAGGAGGACTGAGTGTGGCGACTGCCTCTAGGCAGGACAGGAAGGGTATGAGCACAGCAATGCAAGCCACATTTAAAATTTCGGGGCTAGGATAATATGCAGTGTCTGTACAATGAATGTATTCCTTTCATATCACAAACATACACTAATAAGAATAATAAAATGTTCCTCTAGCTGCTGAGATTTTAGTCATGGGCCCAGGTGGACTGTGGGAAAACCCCAAGAGGTTGCTCAGTCCTCTAAAGGTAAGGAAGGCAGCTCCAGCCTGGCCTGGATTCCTCCGGCACTGCACACCAAGCTGCAAGACACAAGGGGGAGGAGGGACTCACAGGTCTCTGGTCTGGGGACAGGACACTGAGGAGGAGCAGGCTGCACACAGGTCTGGGAGCCGGAACTGGATAGGTAAAATCCAAGCCTAGGATTGGGCTCTAACTCTGATTACCAGATGAAGGCTCTCTAACTCTGAGCTTCCAAGGACTGGTATGTGGGGCTGGACTCAGTGTCCTTTGGCTGCCACACCAGGGTGCACACAGGCTGGACACTGGGACAGGGACGTGACATGCACAGCGAGATGAGCCCATGCTGGCATCTATGAGAAGCCTGGGCCAAGACTGAGCCAAGGAGTCCAGGAGTGGCAGCAAGGCTAGGCAGAGAGGCAGGCGGGGAGGGTGGGTAGGACTACTGTAACGAAATAGAACAGAAGTGGGGTGCAGACCCAGCAAGGGCAAGTGTGACTGAGTCTGGTGTTCTAGTATGTGTGCTGATATGCCTATGTACGTGTGCAAACAGGTGTACGCACGTGTGCTCATGGATGTGCAAGTGTTTGCACATTTGTGGGTGTGTCTGATCGAGTAGGCATTTGTGTGTGTTCACCTGTACACTCTGTACATCTGTGTGTACGCTGCGGGCAGAGTTGCATCAGATGTGTTTCTCATGGTAGGTAACTGATGCTGGTCTGACAACATGGCCCCAGAGAAGGTGCTGCTTTCAAGTGGCCCTCTGCTCTCTAGACTCCAGGGATCTTGGTTGCAGGCCCACAGGCCCACCTCGGACCAGTCCTTCCAGCTCTGTTAATGTCCTGAGTGACAGGAGAGAATGCCAGAAACCAGCTAGGGCCAAGCAAGGTGGGTCACGAAGGTCCCTGCCATACCCTTAGCATGACACACAGAGACAGCCATGAGGTTTTGCTTCCGTTTTGCTTCCTCAGTGTCACAGCTGAGCTCACACCCGACGAATGTGGGAGCAAGGAGACAAGGCAGGGTGGGTACTGAAGTGCCAGACAGGCCACCTGGGCATAGCTACCACCTCCATCTGGCCTGAGTGGCCAGCCGACCAAGACACACAGGTGCTGCTGTCTCAGCGAGGAGGTGGTGGCAGAGGTGTGGAAGCCGCTGAACTGATGCCTTGGAGGTGGTCTCTTGCTGGGGAGGAGTGCCAGCTCATCTTCCTGGCTCAGCGGACCTTTCCTGGCTTTGGGGAAAAAAAAGTAGCCTTCTGGAGGGCCAGCCCTGGTACGCTGGTGAACGTCACAAACCCTCCCCCAGATCAGTCCATCTCCCAGCAACCATGATGGCTCTGCTAAGGGATCTATTTCTGTTAGGGAGGGGTTGGGTCATGGTGAGCCCAGAAGTCTACCCAACATTCTGAGGCTCACCCGGTGGGCCATGCCGTCCCTGTAAGAAAACCAAGATAGCCCCAAATCTACTTGCTGAGGGCCTGGATGGAGGCTTCTACATCTCCCCCAACACCCTGTTGAGCATGGGCTCATTCCAGGCCTACCTTCCCTGGCCAGCTCCAGCCAGGCCAGTCCAGCCTCTGCGGGCACCTGTGGTGGGCAGGGGCTTCAGAATGTATCTGGCTCCCCAGGAGGGGCCAGAGAAGCCCTTGGCAGTGGTCACGGCTTCTGCCTCAGGTACCTCCTCCCCCAGGGAAGAATGCAAACACCACCCATCCCTGGTGGCCATGCTTTCCCAGCCAAGAAACAAAAGTATATTTCTGCAGGAATCTGCCAGGAGGGAACTGAACTAACACCTAGAGGGTAAGTGCTTTCTTTTAAAGGGGAAGGGCAAATCTGCTCTTAACAACCCCAGCAGGGAGCCAAAGTGAAATGCTGGGGGAAGGGGCAGGTAGAGAATTCTGACCTGGAGGAAATAGTTTGGGCCAAGAAGCCTCTCAGTGCACACAGGCCAGAGGCCAGCTATCCACAAGGAGAGCTACCTGAGCCCAAGGTGCCATCCTCAAGCCCACAGTGAAACTTGAGGTGGGGCTCCAGGGGAGAGCTCTCCAGGGCCCAGGCACCCCAACCATGTCACCCTGCTGGGACACAACCCCACTGGATGAGCAAGGACCACACCGGCTCCCAATTCTGATGATACCTGTGTTGTACAAGGAACACCCCCACCCGCTCAAATCCTGCTGCTGCACACAGTGACTGACTTGTTCCTTAGTAGCTTTCAGGACTGAGAACTATATTTAGCACATGCATTTTTCTACTTATTCACTTGTTCGTGCAATATTTATTAGCGAACACCTCTGCATGCCAGGTGATGTGCTAGGGGCTATGGACATGACACAGGGACTTCATCCCCACAGAACACCTGCCAAAAAGGTCTATGGGAGGAAGTGGGCCCTGACCAGGGTTGCTCACAGATCAAGCAGTTGACAGTTACCCTCCATGCAGGACCCTAACAAAGCAGCACACCCTATACCCGTGGAGTCATGAGAACCCCAGGCCCAATGGTGTAGTTGTGGCAGGGACCTGTGGGGCTGGTTGTGTCTTTCTGTAGGAGGGAGTGGAGAGGCTGAGGCTACCAGTACTAGTGGCTGTCACCAGCAAGCTGCTGAGAAGCCCTGGAAGCCCCTTCTGCATGGTTACTCCAGGACACTCCTGGCTGATGGTCAGCCAGGCTAGTAGGACAAAGGGCAGCAGGACAGCTATCCACACCCCACCCCCTGCTAGAGAGCAGAGAAGCAGCCAAGTACTTATAGAAGAAAAAAAAAAAGTCTACCAAGGATCTTTACCCCTCCTGCTTTTGCACACTGCCAGGTCAGGATCCTGTCCACTCCTCAGCCCTGGCTCCTGCCAGGCCCCTTTTAGCAAAGGATGGGCTGAGTGTGTCTGGCCACGTCCCTGTACATGTATGTGTTTGCCAGGGTACACACATGTGCTACTTGCACGTGCAGCAGGCTAGGCCAAACTTGCTCTCTGTCCTCTCAACATTCAGAGAGGATCACAGGAGTCTTCCTGAGTGCCTCAGGCTCCAGGTAGCTTGATCTGTTTTACTGAGGGGCCACAGGGGAGCTCAGGGCCTGCCACTACCTGGTGGAGTTGAGTCCTGCCTTCAGCTCCAGGCTAACCAAAGGACCAAGCTCAAGCTTCCTCCACACTGCCTACTGCCATCCCTCAAGAAGTGACACTCCAGTGCCGTCAGAAGACTGAGGCCACCTACTCCACTCCGAGCCTCTTCTGGAGGGCCATGGCTCAGGACAGCTCCTTCACCAGGGAGGGCCGTGTGTGTCCCACTTGCTTCCAGACAACACTACCTACTGCTGGCTTCCTGGGGCCCAGTGCTACCCACCTGCCCTCCCACAGGTCCCCTCCCCTTTCCTCCCACTGATGCCGGGACTCAGCAAGAGGAGCAAGACCCAGCTTTGGGGCCTCAGCCTCCCCAGCCCCCATGCGCCTCTGCCGGGTGAGAGGGCTGTGTGCAGACACAGACTGGTCCCGTGGCTCTGCTCCAGGTTCACTGCTGAGACCTGCCTGGGACACCAGTTCCTGGAAGAGCTAGATGTGGGAAGGGACAGAGCCCAGTCTAGGAGGCCAGGGCCCAGGCATCTGGGGCTTGGCGTGCACAGGGCTGTCTGCAGGACTTCCTGGGTTGGCTGTCCTGAGGCCACAGGCAAAGCCCCTGCTGGGCCTCTGGCCTGGGGAACACCTGCAGTGGCCTCCCCAGCGAGGAGCACCACTGGCTTGATGCTCTCTAAGAACTGGGAGCCTTCCTGAAGGAGTAAGTCCATTCCAGAAACTCAGTGAGTGGTGGGAGGGCTGCCTGGGAAGATGAGTGCCGCTCGCATCTAACTTGGCTAGGATCAGAGGACTCCAGCCCTCCACTGGGGGAAGAGCCGACCTGCCCTCAAATGGAGAGCCGGAGTCCCTGACCCCGACAGAGTCAGAATGACAGCTGGCTCAGTGACATCAGGGAAGCTGGATGGGTGGGAAGGGGAGTCTAAGGGAGACCTGGAGAGCAGTGGGGACAGGACCTACCAGGGCCTGGGCAGAGGCCACCTTGCAGGACCACAGCAGTGCTGGTTCTCAGCTTTGGTGGCTCCCCTGAGAAGCTGCCAACACTAATAAGGCGACTCCCTGTGTCTTTGGCAGGGCGCCCAGACATGACAGCAGGGTGCACAATGGCCTCCTATCAGGAGGGTCAGAGAAGCAGGTCCTCCTCCTTGTCACCCAGCGTGCCCCCACCAACCAGGGACCAGGGGTGCCCTCTAAGGCTGCAGCAGGGCCTTAGCTGAAAACATCGCCACAAAAGATACCACTGTGGCAATTGGGTTTGCCTGGTCACTGCGGCCTTCATACTGAACCCTAGCTCACAGGTCCCCAAACCTCTCAGGTACCTACTTTGCTTTCGGAAGTCTTCAACACCAGCATCCCAACCAGGCTCTCCCCAAGAGTCTCCAGCAATCACACACCCAATCTGACTCCTCAGGGACAGAGGTCCCCAACGGCAAAAGCTATATCTGAGGCCAACATGGGCAGGCACCTGACCACACAAGGCAGTCTCATGTGGAAAGTGATGGAAAGGCTTGGCCAGGGGTACCAGGTCAGGGCGAAAAGCCAGGCCTGCACCATCTGTCCCACTGTGAAAGTCACCCCTACAAGAACCAGACATCACCTGTCAGTCCAAAAGCCCAGGGCAGCAAATGCCCGACATGGGACCTCACAGCCTGGCCATCCTTCCTATCTAAGCAGCACGTCTTGACCACTTTAACTATAGCGGACAGGCTCCCCAACAGGGCCTGTAGATGCCTCCCTGGGATATGGCTACTCTGGCCCAGGGCACAGATGCACTGCCAGGCATTGGCCTGTGTGAAGGAGCTGCCCATTTACACCGCTATTCTGTGGATGGCACTAAGCTGCAGCTATACTTCTCAGCCAACTGCTGTATGATGACATCGCAGCGTGGCCTCCAGATCCCCACTGTCATAAGCTGAGGGCTACAATTTGAGTAAAGTTGGAAGGGCCTCAAAACACAAGAGACGACCTAGAAATGGATGGCTGCCATCAAGACAGCACCCAGGAGGACCCTCCCCAGTGGCCACACCTTTACCACAGGGCAGGGGGATATGAGAGCTGAACTATACCCCTCCAAGATGCACACACTGGAGCCCCAACCTTCAGGACCTTAGTGACTGTACCTGGAGACGGGGTCACTCCAGGTGAAGCTATTAGGAGCCGAGTATGATTGCGCATGCGTGTAATCCCAGCACTTGGGAGGCTAAGGCAGAAGGACTGCTGTGAGTTCGAGACCGGCCTGGGATACAAAGTGAGCTCAAGGCCAGCCTGAACTACATATAGCAAGATCCCACCAGAAAGAAAGAAAGATCAATAAAATTATGAAAAAAAAAAAAAAAAAAGACACACACACACACACAGAGATAGACACATAGACACACAGACAGAGAGAGACTGGCAGGCTATATATAGGGAGCTGAGCATGTGGCCAACACTCTGGGAGG
This sequence comes from Octomys mimax, assembly GCA_002564305.1. NCBI lineage: Eukaryota > Metazoa > Chordata > Mammalia > Rodentia > Octodontidae > Octomys > Octomys mimax. The sequence goes on along the minus strand of NDGM010096451.1, from coordinate 3,324 downwards.
TGGGGGCAGGACCCCAAATTCAAGCTCAGCTTGAGCAATGCAGTGACTTACTGAGATCCTGACTCAAGAAATGAAAAAGGGCTGGGGGCTTTGGCTCACTGTCAAGGCTCTGGGTTCAATCCCCAATACCACAAAGAAATAGGGGGAGAAGAGGTCATTAGGTAAAATGAGGTCATAAGGTGGGCTCTGAGCCAATCTGTACCTTACAGGTGTCTTATGGCAAAAATTAGGACACATAAGAGAATGAACATGTGGGAATGTGGGGAAGAAGTATCAGTCTGCAGGCAGAGCCTCAGGTGGACCAGCCCTGCTAATACCTTGACTACAGACTTCTGGCCTCTGGGCCCATGAGCGGGTACAGTCTTTTAATCATCAATTTGGGGTGCTATATTTCAGCAGCCTGAGCTGGCTGATGCTGGATCACCTCATCCAGCACAGAGAGACAGGTCACCAGGTCTCTCGTCACCACCGGTTACAGAAGGGTCTGCTGATGCCTGGCCCTGACCTCAGCTGTCCTCCTGCCTGAAAGGGCACTGACCAGGCCCGCTGCGGGAGAAACTAGTGATGAGCAGGCTGGGAGGCAGCCTTGGAATGCTCTGGGACTGTCCCCCCGCCCAGTGGCCCTGGGCTTTCCAAAGTATGATGTGCTGACTCTAGGGTGTTGCTATGGACACAAACACCAGACCCTCCACACCCAGGAAGGACCTAAGTGTCTCAACCTCCCATAACTGTTCTCCGAAGAACCTTCAATCCCATGTATTGATCATCCTGGCCACCACTGACAATACTTCATGGGCTAGGAAATATCCTATTATCTCACTTAATTTTTGATAAGAAAACAATGACCCAGGAGCTAATGACCCTGTCTGAAATCCCAGAAACTGCGTGACAGGACAGACACCTGGGGAGGCAGGGCCTGCTGCTATCCTGACTAAGCCACCTACCTGCCGATGGATGCGGATATGCTCCTTCTGCCAGAGGCTTTGCCATGTGAAGCACCTCAAAAAGCTCCTCATGAAGCCAGCGTGAGGGGATCAGGCCCACAGAACTCTCACACCATGCCTGATGGGGTTAGTGTAAACTCTACCTAAGAAATCAGGAGACTGAAAAGCTCAGGCTCTCCACAGCCGATGGTGGCACTGTCCAGCTCCTTTCCCCCATGGAGCTGGGATTCTGGCCTCTGGCCTGACCTGAGCCCAGGGCTCCCATCTGTCCATCCCTCCAGGCCACCAAAGGACTAGATTTCCAGCCCAAGGACAGGAGGCACCTTTCATGGGCGATGGATGAAGCAGTGGAGAGTTAGCCTCTTGTGCCTGAGATGGTCATCCAGGGCAGAGGTGACTCAACAGGCAAAGGGGCAAGATGTGCAGAGGGAAGCCAGGGCCACTCCCACTCTGCCTCCACCATTATTCTCTGGTATAAAAGCCCCACCTGGAAGCAGCAAGACCACCCTGCCTGCTATGAGTGGGCACTGCCCTGACCACACATGGCTCCACTAAGCCAAACTCTCTCCTGGATGGAACAACCGCTCCTACAGCTAGGAACCTCCCCACCTCCACCCACTCTGAAGATCAGTGTGGGGATTTCTTTTACTGCACAGACACCTGTGTTTCACAATGTCTGCATCTCTGCCCCAGCACCAGGCCACCCGATGACTGCTCCATGGCACAACTGGACATTTCCATCCACAGACCACTGAAGGAACACCTGAAAAAGTGGAGGTGACCTGCCTGGCATCTGAAACTGTTGTATGAAACTGTGATCAAGAACTATGAGGAGGACCAGCCAGATAGTTCAGCAGATAAAGCACCTGCTTAGGCAGACGCAGGGACTGGCATTCAATCCCCTGTGTGCCCTGCAGGGCCAGGCTATGCTGGCTCCATCCCCAGGGCACGCTGAGACAGCAACTGAGACTGGGTGTGGTGGTGCAAGCCTGCAATCCCAGTGCTTGGGAGGCTGAAAACAGGAGAATCATTAGGAGTCCAATCTGTGTAGTGAGACCCTGTAGATTCTGTATTAAATACATTAAAAAAAAAAAAAAAACAAAACACTATCAGGGGCTGGGGAGATAGCTATATTATGCCATATAGCTCAATGGCATAAGTGCCTGCCTGGCAAGCACAAGGTCCTGAGTTCAATCCCCAGTTCTGCAAACAAAACCAAACCACTATCAGTAACAAAAATGGCATAAATGTCTGGGGCCTGGAAGAAAACTCAAGGCACTTCTATTATTATTATTATTATTATTATTGTTGTTATTTTATTTCTTTTGTGCTACGAGGGCTTGAACTCGGGTCCTTGTGCTCGCCAGGCAGGCATTTATCCTGCTGAGCTATATCCTCAAGACACTTCTTGAGACACATTCCATCAACATAACCTGTGAGGGCTGGGTGAGGGGGCCCTAGACATGAACTGTTGAGCTGAAACTGAGTGCACAAGGGTCCGAATCCAAATGCAAAGAAGTTTTGGGGAAACCCTACCCACTTCTAAAGATCTATTAAAATAACTTAACATACTACTGTATGTGTAGCGCTGGGCATGAAGTCCTACACATGCACACTGCCACTCTACAACTCCAGCAAGTACAGAGTAAAAACCCTAAGCAAGAAGAAAGTGCTCAAGCCGGGCGTTGTAGCGCATGCCTGCAATCCCAGAATTCGGGAGGCTGAGGCAAGAGGATCATTGTGAGTCCAAGACCAGCCTGGGCTACAAAGCGAGCTAGCTCAAGGCCAGCCTGAACTACATAGTGAGGCCCTGTGTCAAAAAGACGAAAGGAAACGGAGAGGGAGAAAGAGAAGGAGGTACTCTAATTGGTAGCCTCACAGCCATAGTTATTCCTGATGAGGTCTGTGACAGTTCCTAACTCTTACATCTGGGGCCAAACACACAACACACAGAACCTGTCAAACCTACTCCCCATGAAAGGAGACAGGACCCACAACTCAGTGCAGGACATTAACCTCCAGGGACCCTGCCTCTGCTTCCCAATTATGTCTGTGGCTTGAGGAATGAGGCGCACCCAAGGTCACACAGATAAATCAGAGGACAGAAAAGGCAGCCACGTTTCCTCCATGAGCCCCTATAGCAATCCCAGGACCAGACAGGATTTTCCAAGATGAGGCTGGCAATCCAAGTTGGAACAATGGAAGAGAATCCTACAATGTAGGTGAGAAGACTAATCCAGGGAGCTAGCCAGGTGCCGAGTACTGGAAGCACCCTAGTGGGCAGAGCCATGCTCCTGGCCATGGCAGGGAACCCACACAGGTGTAGAAGCTCAGCTTATCCCAGGTGCCCAAGGTGACCTCTTGGAAACCATGGGCTCAT
>NDGM010096118.1:0-15753 GCA_002564305.1 Octomys mimax | reverse complement strand
GGTCTGGCTCTGGTCTAGGAGGGTACTGGGGTGGTTAGTATTTTCTGCATAACAGAGCAAATGAATGTTTGCAAATACAGTCTAGGAAGAAATTCGACCAGTCCTTTAAGGAGAGGGAAAAATACAGATGTTTATGACTGAACGAAGGGTTCAAGGGAAAAACTGGCCCACACTTAACCTTCTGTCACCTACTAGTCTTCTCTCTGTCTGTAATGTACCTTTTCAGTTGGATCTTGTTCCCGTGGGCAGCGGCTTACGTAACCCTACCTCGTCCCGCTGACCCTGGCTGCTCCCTCTGCTTTCTTGGAAAGTCCAGCGGGATCTCAGAGTGGAACACAGGGGCTTCAATAAATGGGCCTCTATCCCAAGCCTTTGCTTTCAGTCACAATTAACTTAACCTTCATGGTGGCTGCCAAAAATGTCTGACTTACGGGGAAATGATGGCCACATCTCCCGGCATTTGTCTCGGTCACTCCAGCGCAGGCATCCCCACAGAACATTCAGGTCTCATCGGCCACCCCAGCACATTTCCACTCTGCCATTTCTGGGTAGCCACACTCTGAGCAGGTGTATCCTTGTTATCAGGGCAAGCTGTGACCAGGCTTAGTGCAGGGTCTCAGGTGCCCGTGTCTCTGGGGACTAGGAGAGCCCAGAAGCCTTAACAATGGATGACCCGAGGAAAAGAGGAACATAATCAGGCTGCTCTGCTGGAGCTGCTCCCCCACCCCAAGCTCCACCCGGCAACCCATTGGGCAGCTGATGTTCCACAGCTGATAACCGGATTAGGCAGCAGAACGGGGCAGATGAGCACCCCGAGGCCCTGCCTGGGAACAGGGGCTCCCTGGCCTGGCACGTTGGGGCGTTGGGGCTGCCACTGTCAACACCCTAAGCCACCTCAGGCAGGGGCCTTTGCATGTGTGTTTGCCCTACTGTACGTTCCCCAGAACTGGTAGGAAATGCAGAAGTTGGCAGTTCACATGGGGCACAGCTACACAGGTCCCTGAGCCAAGTGGTACGGTAGCCCCCACTGGCAAATGTTGCAGGCCGTGGATCCCTCAGCAAGGAGACTGCTCCAAGCTGGGTCAAAAGCATCTCTCCTATGACAAGCCCTGGCTGAGCAAGCAGGAGTGTAGCCACTGTGTGCCCAGCCGACAAGGGAGAGTTGCCATGTAGCCCAACCTCATCTTTTTAAAAATGTTTTCTTTTCTCTCTCTCTCTCTTTTTTTTCTGCGCTTGCTTTCATTGGTAGGCTCGTGGTTTGATCTCCCCTGAATGCTGTCCCCTCATTTGAGGCTTCGATTCTGAGAAGATTCGAGGCATTGTCCAGGGTGGCGGGATGTCGGATTGATTTCGGTGCCTTTGTGTGGACGTGGGCTCCTGAATGAAGCTGTTAGGCGCGGCTGGGGCTCGCGGGCAAGCTGTCCGGCTGCAAGCTGGGCCTCCCTTTGTTGTGGGGGCCGCATTGAGCCCAAGGAAGAGGCTCATTTCAGGGTGATTTACTACCACCCAAACACCAGCTGTCTGTTGGGGGGCCTCTGAGTGCCCATGCCCAACCCCCTCTGTGAAGCTCACAGAGTCCCCATCCCTCATTTCAAACACGTAGGCTAGATTCATAGTCATATATATTTATTTTATGTATTTATGTATGCATGTATGTACACTTATGTACATCCATGTACATATATGCAAACACATATGTAAATACACATGTATTCAATTTGCTTATTTATTTTTTTACTAGGATGCTCTGAGCTGAGTTAGGACCTCAGGGAGAGAGCTAGAGGCTGGGAGCTGTGTGACAAGGCTTCAGCACCACAGTTGTGACCTTAGACAGTTCACTTGATCTCTCAAAGCTCTGGTTTCTCAATCAAGAAAGAGAAAAATAATGCATTTTGACAGGAAGAAGGTACTTCTGAATTTCTTGAAACATTAAGCTATTTCAAAAGTGTAGCACAAAAGAAAGAGGGTGTCTTATTACCCTCACAATTGCGTAAAACATTTGTAATTGTTCAGCAAAATGTACAGACAAAAAGAATGGCAGGTTGGGGTTGTACCAAAAACATGAAGCCTGTCCACACTGGCGCTAGTGAAGCAGTAGGTGCAGTCCAGGGGAGCTCCGAATTGGGTCGCCAAGTAGACAGGGGCCATGGTTATTGAAGTTCTGAATAAGCACTAGAGGTGTTCTCAGGAAGATGCTTTGGGAGAGGAAAAGCCTTCAAGAGAGACTGCTGGAGGAGGGGCTGCAAGCACATTTTCAAGTTTAGAGTAGTCTGGGGGAGGCAGCTAGCAAGTTACTCCAAGGATCTTGGACAGTGTTACAGTTCATTTGCTGTAACTATAATAGACAGCTGAACAACAGAATACATGTTCATTTAGCTCATGGCTCTGGAGGCTGGGACATCTGACAGCAGAGTCCCTTTCTCTGCTTGGCATCTAACAAAGGTCTTATTGCTGCATTATAAAATGGCTAGGGGCATCACATGGAGAGACAAGAAGACAAACTTTTGGAGGACAGATTCACATCATAGCAGACAGGCAGGGTAGTGGTGGTCTACCTTCTCTGGAAATGTTTTTTGACCTGCAAGCTCTCCCCACCCAGGAGTGGACAGGAGACCAGGGACATGATCAGGTGTGTGTGGCAGAAAGTCACTCTTCAGTCTCTCATTAGGTGATTTCAAGGTGATTATGATGTTGGCCAGCAAACTAGAAGGCCACATAGAAGGCAACTAATAAATTCAAACAAGAATAGTGCTTAAGGCTGGGCATCGTGGTGCACGCCCATAATTCCAAGTACTCTGGATGCAAGGTTTTGAAGCCAGCTGGGGAAACATAATGAAACCTTGTCTTTAAATAAAATTTTAAATGCCTGAGGTTGTAGCTTAGTGCTTCCTAAATTCAAATGCCAATACCTCAAGAAAGAGAGAGAGGGAGACAGAAAGAGAATAAAAGACAGAAAGAGACAGACAGATAGACAGACATAAGTGTGAGGCATCGTGCGAGAAAAACAAGGCTGGAAAAGAATACATTTATGATGTACACTTGACCTCATTGCATATCGAGAATTGGATGGAAAGGCATGGATCTGCAACAGTGGTCCTATGGCTATAAAACAGAACAAACTGTAGCGCACAATTTGCAGCATATGTTAAACATTCAGTAAGTGTCATTCCTAATCAATATTTTTGTTCTCTACATAACTGGATGACTGGTTACCTCTAGGTCATGTTCCAAAACAGGCAATACAAGAAAAGAAACAAATTTTCTTTGTGGGGAGTGGTATAAAGCACAGAGTGATATGATTTTGGCATGGCCAAGACTGCACAAGTATAACCAAAAGTATTCTGGGGATAGATTTGAGTTCAACTATCTTTGTTCTTCCAAATTCTTTGGCATAGTATTCTGAACATACAGAGTTTTAATGATACTTGATGAACTTGTACATTAATATGTATTACGGCTCTTAATATATATTAAGAACCTGTTGCTTAAAAATAAGCATTAATTATTGCTCAGCTATTAGAGAGCAACAATTAATGCCACAGTCAGAGAGCAGGGAGGAAGATCCAGGAAGCATATATGTGAAGGTGGAGATGACGGTCAGGTGCAGATATAAGAATAATATAAGAGTGTGGGCACATGCTATTGGAGAGGATTCTGAACATCGTTGCTGCTATGTTACCATTGCTCAGGGAAAGGGGAAGCATAAGTAGAAGGCTCTATGGTGGCACATGGCACCTATGTTGCATTGAAGTAGCCATGTGTTTTGAACACAGGGTCTGATAGCCAGAGACAGAATTGGGACAGCAGGGAGCTGCATGCCAGCCCCAGCCTGCTGGCATCCAATGTGCTTCTCCCAGAACTTAGGCAAGCAGGATGTGCGTGGCCTCCTGCAGGCCACTGTAGGAGATGACTCCAAGGTCTACCACTACGTCCCCACTTCCTTCCAGGATGCCTTCATGATCCACGGGAGTTTTGATGTTGGTTTTGCCTTCATGTGGGGTGACAATCTCATGGGACTTTAAAATTTAAATTTAGAACAACTGTAGACAGAGAGAAGTTGTACAACAAGTGAGAGCCTTCCAGCATCCCAGAGATAGGGTGATTGGGAAGAGCATTAAAGATGCCCGGGAGAAAATATCCTGCCTTTACTAAAGAAGAAAATATCTCTGGCAGAGGGAGATACTACTACCATAAACATCTAAGCTAGGCAGAAATACTGTAAGCAGTTAGATAGGGCTAGGCCCTCAAGAGAGCCAGGACAAGAGTGAAAACACATCTCAACTTGGCTGGAGACACACCTATTGGAGACTAGGTCCCAAGATAAAGATAAGGTGATGAGGCCTATATTCTTCCTCAAAGGACAATCATCCTGGTGGGTGGCCAAGACCTCCAGACTCATCATTTCCTAGAAAAAGTCTTTGTTCTTTCCACGCACCCTTGGTATGTGACTTGTTCCCCCACTGGGTCACTGTTACTTATGCAACTATAATTGTACCCTTATTGATTGATCATAGCTATAATCCACATCATTCCCACATAAGTATTGCTCTGTAAAATTTCCCTGTAAAGTGGTATCCTCAGCAACCTATCTGGGCCCCCTCCTGCTTCTCAGGCGTTGTATCTCTCCCTCTTAATAAATACTTCTTACTCTTAATCTCTGCTATTCCTAGCACTTACTCTTTGATTTTTAGGGAACATAAACTCAGTTTATCAGACATCTAACAGGTTTGGAGACATACTAGTTTCATATTTCATCTCCTATATCATGCCCTGTAATATTGGTGTTGGCCCAAGCCATACAGTGAATGAGGGACTTCTGCTCTGACACCTGGCCTCCCAGTTTAGAGATTCTTATATTTTTTGTGTGTTGCCTCACATTGCTGTTTATGTGTGAAATTGAGTAGGTTAATGTCCCTCTCTGTTTCTTACTTTTCTCATGAGAAGAATGAAGGGTTGTAGTTTACATATGTGGTCTGTGGAACTTAGTTATTTGGAGTATCAAGAGGTGGTGAAGGCTAGAAAGGATTTCATGAGCAGAAATGGTGGGGAAACACCATTTAAGTTTTAGAAACTTAAACAGATGTCTTTGCAGTGCAATGTTTCAAAATTTTTAATATGTTGATGAGCATCCTGGATTTCCAAGTGTAGTTGAGATTATGATGTTTCACAAGTTTATTAGGTCACAAGCTGGTTCCTTCTAGTTGGCTATCCTTGGAACAAATGCCCAGCTCTGATTCCTGTGTGGATGGTGGCCCTGTCAAAGAGGCTTGGAGCTCTGGGTTAGCAGGCTTTTTAAAGCTGCTGCCTACCTCTGTTCTTCTGCTCTGGAAGCCTGGAGAGGCTGAGAAGGCTGACAGTACCCTGGGGCAGAGCAGAAGATGACTAGAGAAGAAAGCCTTGTGGGACATCGACTCCACCCATTATCACTTGTCCTTCCTCCCTGGCCTTAAAAAAGGAAAGAAGGAAGATTGTTTTTAAAAAAGAAGCCATTTTACTACTTTCAGAGATCTTCATGCCCTCCCAAAGAGTGGGCCACAAATCTCTTCCTCTGAGTTGGGGTCAGAGGTGATTTGTTTCTTGATTCAGAACAATAACATTTAGAAATGTGGAATGCACTAGAATGGGAAGAAGGGGAATAAACGTGAACCTATGTTTACTTTTCCAAGGGAGAAAGAGGGGACCAGCAAGAGGGACAGCAGAGTACCACAGTTTTATTAACTTTGGCCTGAATGCCTTTTGTTTAAAAAAAATCATGATGGGTCCTAGTTGTGATTAAATCTCGGATTGTTTAAGAGGTCGTGATGTTGCAAGGGGTGGATGGATGGCATGAGCTCAGGCTGAGCTGCTCAGGACGCCCCTGCGAAGAGGGTTGGATGTGCGAGGCCCTGTGGCTGTGTGCATGTTCTTGCAGGTTCATTCCAGGAGCAGCACAAGTAAAGGGAATTGTGTCCAGAGCTCATTTAGCCTCCACCTCATTGGCTTGGTATTCCTGGACCTTGGATCCAGACATAGAGATCAGCCTCTGATAAGCTGCTTTTGGCAACTTAGTTTGTGTCTGTTATTTATCGGGCAAAGCAGGATGGATCATGTAACAAGACATATTTTCACTTGCTGCCTGGGCATGTGGGAGGACGCCCAAGTAGATATACAGACTGATGGAGAAAGGTGGTGAGCAAGTGTCTCTCAGAGGCTTCTGCCAAAATCTTCTCCTGCTTTCCTTACCGCCTGCCTTCCCTCATTTTCTCCATGACATGGAGACTGCCTGTTTGTCAGCAGAGATTTCTGGGTGGTTGCTATGGGAAGGCATCACGGTAATGGACAGTGTTGGCAGAGGGCAGCCTTTTCCTAGTTGGAAGCACACAGCCACAGACAGGTGACTACCCGTGCTAGTGACCTCTGCAGTGTGCACATCCACCGAGAATGCTGCTCCACTCATTACCCTTATCTGAGACTTAAAGATAATTGGACCCATTTTATAAAAGAAAATGCCAAGCGTAGAAATGCAAGTGATTCCTTGGCCTTAAGGAAGAGAACCTGCAGTGTGGCCAGTGTGTGGCTGGAGGTCTAAAATCATCTGATATTGAGATGAAGGATTAAGCTCCTCTGCATCCAGCACATACATGTCTCAGGCTGATCTCTGCCTATTTCTTTTCCTAGACAAAGGCAATGATTGGGAAAACCAGACTCAGGCAGGCAGACCTTACTACTGAATTCTGAGAAAGCACCCTCTTCTGTTAGAAAGCAAGTGTGGAGGACCTATGCCTAGCACAGGAACTTTCCTAGGACAATGAAGACAAGGTGACATGTGAGTGGGCTATTTCCTTAAAAATCTTGCAATTTGTTGCATAAAGAGAAATATTAAAATACCATGGTATTGAAATACCATATATGATCGCACTTAAGATACCATCAAGCCTAAGATGATGTCAAAGATGGTGGAAGCAGACACCACTTCCGAAAGCCACCTTACTGGGGATTAGAGCGTCAGTGCATGAATTTTGGGAAGTTATAAACTGTTCTTAAAAGTTATGAACCAATTTAAATTCAATTAGACTTCTGGACTTTAATCAACAGACAGACTTGAGCAATATTTTAGGGCCAGGTAAGCCAGGGTCATTACGTGGGTTGGAAGAGATACGGACACCTGAGTTGACATTTAATCAGGGGCTCTCCAGGATTTCACATTCCAGTTCCACTCAACTTTCAGAGTTCCACTGCAAAAGAGAAGACACGCTCTTTGCCCTCAGAGGTTTAGCTACAGCAATGACAATCTACAATTGTGAAAATTTTCAAGAAGAGTAGGTTAGACTGACTGTCTGTGTATTAACATGAAAATTTGAGTGGAGTGTGAGCTGCTTGAGTAGGACTGGGCCTTCTAGAGCAAGTGGGATTTGCACTGGACCTTGGAGAAGGTGGAAGCTGTGATTATGGTGGTGCCGGTGGAGGAAAAGGCACAAGCGGTAGGCTTATGGGGGTGAGACAGGTGTCACTGGGTCAGCGAGAGGCATGGCCAGCTGCACAGGATTATCAGCGTGCATTGACTTCTTTAGGGATGCGGCAAACTGCCTTTTGCTTGATGTGTGGTAGATTGGACCTGTAGGGTGCAGTAAGTGCAACTCGCACATGTGGGAGGGAGAGTATGCAGAAGGGGAATGGGAGAGCTGAGCAGGGCTCTCACTTCTGTTCTGCCACTCTGCTCCCCACCACCAGCCACTATGAGTCTGTGTGGGCAGAACACAGCCCATACTGCTGGGCTGTGCACCCTCACCGCTCACCCAGTGTGGAGAGTATGAGACCCTGAGGGAAGGAGCAGAGGAATGAAAGGAGGAGAAGTAGAAGAGGGAGGCTGCGGGCCTGGCAGGGGAAGAGCAGGGAGCTGACCTTTGAGTCAGGGCTGGCACTTCGCTTTACATACTCTTTCCTCTTTTTCTACCACAGATTTGCAATTAGCCATATATAGCTTGGCTTGTAAGTTTTTATTGTCATCTGTAGTTATTTTTGGATTGTATTGTTACTCACTGTTTTTTGGTTATTTTGTGTGTTTTACTTTGATCCATTTCTTCCCTGCTGCTAGGTACATGATGTAGGGACTGTGTTCTTTTGTACGTCAGTGTTTCGATAACAGTTTTCTTTTTCTCAGTAAATAACACTGCTAACTTAAGTATGTTTGGAAAATGGAGGTATTAACCTGCTTAGGCTGTTATAACAGAATACCATAAGTTAGAGGCTTAAATGATAGGAGTACATTTCTCACAACTCCAAGAGAATGGTGCTGCTAGATTGGCTCCCCATGAATGGTTCTCTTCCTAATTAGTCGAGAGTCACTTTCTCGCTGTGTCCTCACATGGGGAAGAACATCTCTGTTCCTCTTCTTAACACCACTAATTCCATCATGAAAGTTCCAGTTCATGATTTCACCTAACCTTATTTGCCTTCCAAATCTTCCACCTCCAAATATCACACCAGGCATTGGAGTTTCAGCATATAAATTTGGGAGGCACACTGTTCCATCCATAGCAATGTGATAAAACTTTCAAAATAAGGGGAAAAAAAGACAGTATATATGGAAAATGAAGAACAACATATATGTGTTTATGTAACGCAGGTTTATTCTGTGAATTAGCCTCAGTTGAGTTGAGTTACTAATTGTGTGTATGAGACTAAAGGACCCTCGTGGCTCGTGAGCCCCTGACTATTGGAAATTGAGTGATGGCTAGTACTTGGATAGGGGTAGGACTAGCTCATTCATATTGAGAAGCCAGGGTAGCTGCCTCTAGATTGTGGGAGGGAAAGCATACATGTCATGGTTAGACACATGAGCAAGCAACAGGAAGACTTCTGAGGAATGTGTCAATTTGGGGTGAATATCCCAAATGCGGCATTGGTGGGGAGAGATGGAGCATTTTTCTGCCCTCCAGGAGTGGTGACTGTAAAATTGACTTATTATTAGTAGATGTGTCTGTGTCATGGAAAAAAATGAGAGCTCTTGACACATTGTACATATTTTATATATTGCTTAAGGGCCATGTGCGTACTATGAGAATGTTCTGTCTCTGACAGTAAGCTCAAAAATATTTAGTAAAAGTTCAACGTTTAAAAGAGGGTTTAATAGATAAAAAGACAGAGAGGTAAAGGAATTGCAGAGAGTTAAAATTGAGTGATCCATTTTAATCTGTAGTCCAAGATTACTGGGAGTATCTGCATAGGCTCTTTTCACCTTTTGGAACTGACTACTTTGTGTGTGTGTGTTTGTGCATCTAAGTATTTCCTGGAATAGCCTAGAACTTCCTTGAAATTCTCGAGGTGATCTTGGAGTGAGAAAAATTAGGAATTAATACTGCTTTCAACCTCAAATCTGTGGATGAGGAAACCACAGCTTAGAGTGCTAGTGGTATTTCCAAGGCCCTTCAGAGCTGGAAAAACTAGGCAGATATTTAATTCTATAGCCTAGTAGTCTCCCCACTATCACTTTCTGACAGATCAAGGAGTCACCTTTGCTTGCATATTATTCCCAAAATCCTACTAAGAAGATGAGCCATTCAGAAGAGATTGGAGATTGATTTCCTGCCAAAGCCGCTAATTCACCCAGGCTGCTCTTGTGCTGGACCCAATTTGAACCCACCACATGCTAACCACAGAATAGCAGGGATTTGCTGCAATGAATCATAGACTCTAGAAGGATAATCTGGATAGGTTTTATAAGACAGATGTAAAAATGGGCCTGAATATATTTGCCCTCAGTTAATATCCCAGGATATGTATGTGTGTGGTCCTAAGATGCTGTAGGAATGACTATGCCTAGCCTTTGATGGCATTGTGTGTTAGAACTAGTACCATCTCCAGAATAGGAACACCTCATTACTAAGCAACTTCCCCTGCCATTATTTTAATGTCCCACATGAAAGAAAATTTCTCAAATTCTTGCCAGAAAGGCATTGTCCTCCCCATGCTGTGACTGATGTGCTTGACTAGATGAATCAGATTGAAATATTTTAGGTGAACATGTCATCACCTTTGTGTTGAAGGTGAGGGATGGTGTCCTGAGTGGGAGGGAAGGTCAAGTGTCCAGGAAAAGAATAGCTGGACAGGACACATGATATGTATTGGACCACAGAGAGTAGGACACAGGAGGAGGGGAAGAGAGCCAGAAGAGAGCTGGAAATCTGGGAGAGACAGGATGAAGGAGCAAAGCTCGAAGAGCAGATTTGTGACTGTCCCAATTAATCATGGTGGCAGACAAGGTCCACTTAGAGGCAGCTGTTCAAGGAATGCGTGAAATTGGACCTACAGCCACTCACAGAGAGCTCAAACTCATACCAAGTTGTTTCTTATGTTGCCCTCAAATATTTTCTTACATTCATTATAGATCACCTCTGAGTAGTTTCTTAGAACTCTCAAAATCATATTTTGTTCTACTCTCATGGAACAGTTTCCCCAGTGTTTGAAGATGACATTGGTGTACTGACGCAGTCTTCTCTAGCTGGAACAAACATAAATCATTCCAGTTCCCAGTTCTTCCTTCCCCCTTTGAGTGAAGATACTCTGAATGAAGGCCCCACCTAAATATATCTTGGATGTAGGTGGAGTCAAATCTATTCCTTCAGATGTGATCTGAATAGAGCAAATACAGTGAAACCTGTGTAAGATACTTTGTGCAGGATACTGGATTCCTTGGACTGTGTTTGTCAGACTTAAACCTAATTAATTAATGCTAAGTTGATTTGGGACCAGGATCCTGCCCTTTGGAGATTATTTCTGAGTTTGTAGCTGTTGTCTATCACTTTGGTTACTCCTTTCTGTTTTGTGTCATTAGTAGAGTTGATTTACAAAACAAAACCCTGTAACTTCATCTAAGGACTTGGAGAAACTCCCTAGCAAGGGTTTAGAAGTCTGGGGACAGTGATAGACAGGTCCCTTTACATCTGTGGTTTTGATTTCTTAAAATGAGCACCTCACACTCAGAGTAATGGACATGGGACATATTAATGTTTGGCCCCAAGAACGAGGCTCCATCTCAAGAATTTATCTAGACCCAGCCGCTCAGACAAACGTGATCATTGTCACTCTCTCCACTTCATTGTTACTCCTGAGTCACAACTTTACATGCGTATCCTTACACTTGATGAACGACTCATCTTGCAATTTGAACTCTTCTCTCAGCCGTGACCCTGGAATTTACTACGCACTAACTGCCAACATCGCTGGTAAAATGTACTCCTTCTGTAGGCTGGTGATGTCCAGAGATATAATCAATAGTTTGATGCATATCTGCTGATCAATACTCTGTTCTGGTATCATTCCTGAATTTCCAAACCCATCCTCCAAATGTCATATGCCTGTAACTCATGAAAAATAAGCACTACTAACATGGTTGTAGCACATAGATCAGCAAGACTTCAGTGTGCTTTTTCATATTCTGGAAAGTGAAGGATCTTGTGTTAGAATAACTTTTATGAAGATATTGTTCAAAATGAAAGTTTGTGGTTGTTAGATTAAAAATAAGGACTGAGCAAAATTTGGAGATAAAGAAGACCTGCTGGGTTAAGAACGGTAAAATAACTTTCTTTGCAAGACATTTTTCAGATCTGTCCTTACCCTAAGGAGTCTCATGCATGTCCAAGTCTAAATAGTAGGTTTTCTCCCCAGACTTTCAGTGATTATGGAACACTTTGAGTTCAATGAAATTTCCCACAATTCTCCTTTTGAGAGATGCTGAAGTAGTAGGTTTCTGGCAGGAACTCTGAGGATTGCTGTAGTGCCAAGTGCAGTCTGCATTTAGAGTGCATGTGGCTGGTGCTCCAACCATCAGCCAGCCTGCAGCAACACTAGGAGAGCTTCTGCTGTTGTCACCAGGAGGAGGGCACCTTCTGACCATTTTTGACCCTGAGAAATGAGAACAATTCCCTGGACATGTCTCTCCCAACACCTGTCCCCTTCTCTATGCTTCCCTTCTGGGCAGCAGTCAGGGCCCCTGCCTAGCAAAGCTCATTAACCTCTTTAATGATGCAATATCCTTTTTTCCATATAAACCCTGTCCTGAACATTTGCCATTCTGCATGCTTCCCAGGAAGAGGGCATTTACTCCTGGGCTGCTCCATGAGGTGGAACTTGCCCCTCACATGAAGAGGATGATCATGATCAGTGCTTTGTTTCTGAGTGGGGAAGTACTGGTGAGGGCTCTGGTGGACAGTCGTGTGAACGTCTTGAATCATCAGAATGATTTCACTGATTCACAGATGTTGCATTTTGGTGCTTGCAGATTGTTTCAATGCATGTTTAGCATTTTAATTTCCTCTCAGGGGAGGGTGGGATATATTATTCCACTCACTCATCTGACCTCTAATCCATTAAAGATCTGATTCAGTTGTTAGGACAACTTCTTTTAATGCTTTTTGAGAGCACTGTTCAGTGAAAAGCATTTGTGCTTCCATCTGAAGTTCCTCCAAGGACGTCATTCCCTCCGCCTTGAGTTTGGCTTTGAGGCTATAGTTGGGCAGTCATTGCAGTTCTGCCACTTACTAAGAAGGTGGGTTAACACTGGGCAAGTCACTCCGTCTCTGGTTATTTGTGTCAGTGACTTAATGATCTGAATGAAATACTCTTAAGCTCCGTCAGTGGTTTCCTACTCATTTACAGTATGCAGTACAGCTGGACCCCTGCTGGGATACATCCAGCTTAATGTGTCATGGAGCCAGCCTCACTGGTGATACTGATTCTCTAGAAAGCATCCATCCACCAGTGAATCACTGGCATGCACACACAGACACACAGACACACAGACACACACACACACACACACACACACACACACAGAGATTTACACAAACTTGCATGTTCTATATCTCTTGTATTGAACCACATTTCATTATTATGTTTTAATAGCATTATGCTAATAATAATGGATAATATTTATTCAACACCTTCTATGTGCCCCCTTCTCTACTACCTGCTTCATCTGCACTATCTTAATCTTCCCAATAACTCTGAGGGAAATAGTTAACAGATGATGAAGGGAAAACTTAATAAGGTCTAAGCAACTTGTCTGAATGTGTATTTCTGTGATTTCAATCCTGATTGCAGAATCCAGGCTCTTAGTTACTTTGTTAGAAAGCATAGGAAAACAGTTTATAAATGCTGTAGCACTCTGAAGATCCACCACCATTCCAGTTACTGCTAAGCTTCTCACAATTCAGTGTGTTTCAGGGTCAGGAGAAGAATCAAAGTCTCAAGGTCCCCCAGGGACAGTTTTCCTATTCATTAGGGAAGTGTGTTGTGACCACTCATATTTGGTTGACAATGTGCCTGTTCTATATGTTCCCAATGGTCCTAAGGTTGAGGAGAATGAGGGTGTAGGATGACTACAGAGAGAGAGAGAGAGAGAGAAAGAGAGAGAGAGAGAGAGAGAGAGAGAGAGAGCTGGGAAATTCCAACTTCCAACCCCTTCCACTGACACTCATTTACAATGCTATCTCAGTTAGCTTGTAAGCCAGAGAAAGGCTATGAGGTTTTTGAGGATCATGTGAGGACACCAGAAAGCTTAAAAGCTGAGGCGACACACTCCTAAACTTTAGCTAAGTTGAGGAAATGATCAAATAAGTCAGTTCTTAGATCACTGCCTTCACTAACTGATGCTGCTTGAGGAAGCAGATAAGCTAACTATAGCCGGGAATACCTAAGTCCTAGAATCCAAATATCACAAGGTCAATAGAGGCTTTTGAAAAGATCTAACCACATATCTAACAAATTGCATTAATGACCCATTGTCCTCCCTGACAATCTATCCTTTCAGACTCTCTCTTTTCTTGTTTGATTGTAAGGTTGTTTATGTAGGAAACTATGGACCTGCACTTCCACTTATGTTTTGCACGTTAGAAAATACAGACTTCAGTGTGAAACAAATGAAAAAAAGCTCTCTGTGGGCCCCAGGGATGCCCTCAGGGACCACCACAGATGCCATAGTTGAGGGAGCCTGGCTTGAAGTAATTACTTTTTCTGTAGAAAATTTAAACTCTGAGTTTTTCACATTGGAGAATATTTTCACTCTTCCAGTAGTCAGTAACTGATGGTGAGGTTGTTCTGTGTCATATAAAGGAATACACACTTCTTGCATATATCGAAATGAGGCAGCACCGGGGTCAGAAGCAGCAGGTCTGTGCCCAGGGCATGGAGGTAGCAACTCTGGGTTTCATCTGTGGAAGCAGTGAGCGCTGTCTCCATCCCATATCAGGAAGTTTGTTTTCAATCAGCAAATCATTATGGCTCTGTCCTTGCCCCCAAGAAATGCCGTCTGCAAAGCTCTACTGTTCAGGGGATACACTGATCATGTAAAGCATAATTCCTCACTGAGACCTTAAATTATCCAAACCGAAAGAACTTTCCGGGTCTAACTGGCCTTTCTCAGTGAGGAGGTTTGTTTTCATTTGCTTCATTTTTCTTCTTTTGGCCTTTGAGCTGACTCTTGTCAGTTTCATTCCTATTTAAAGTTAGTTTCACCTTTCAGTTCCCTCAGCCTTATAGAGTTTCAGTTCCCCATGTGGTGTGTGGGGTGAGGTATGGAAGGGAGCTTTGTAATTATGTCTAAAATAAGATTTCCTGAACTATAATAAAAATATGGGACAATGAAAGAAAGAAAGTTTGATGGAAGCATGAATGTAGACCTACAACATTACAAAATCATGTATAGGAACTCTTTAAGCCTTGTGTTCCTCATCCAGAATATTACACTACAGTGTCATTCCCTAAACGGGCTGCATGTCAGGACTCCTGTGAAAATTTTTGAAACAGCAACAAAAATACCAAAACACCTGATAATCTGGTTCCTATCCCATCCCAATTAAGCCAGAAAACTAAGAGGGAAGCTTTAGGCACAAACTCTGTTCCAGGTATGGTGGTAATTTGAATGAAAAACCAGGGTGAAAATAGCTGGTCTGGAGACAGGCTAAGGATCTGGAATTCTTTTGAGCAGTGCATTCTCAGTCATTGTTGTCCCAGGGGTGGCCATGATTAGAGCAGCAATATTAGAACAATATAAAGCCATGATCTTGGGTGGTAGTTAAATTTTCTGTCAATCCCCAACTTCCTTCTTGGTAGACAGCTGGTGGTTTGCATTGGAAAGGTGACTCCCTAGGATATTTTCACCTTAGACTTCCCGCTATTGCTCACTGAGGCAGAAGAAAACTACTCTCATCAAGTCTCAGACAACTCTGCTTGGGTAGGGAACAGAGGAAACTGGTCTCTGTGAGTGCATCGCAGAGACCACCAATGTGTTCTTACCTAACATGGTCAGCCCTAACCTTTAAAATATCACTCTGCTTGGTCAATTGAGATCTCCATGGAGCCAAGGCCAGCAAATGCCAAATTCAGCATCTTGGTCCACTGACCTGATTTTTAACATCTATGAAAGGCTTTAAATCCCAGTGCTTTTCATTGTCTTCAGGTTGAACCTCTTGTTCAGAACCATTTCAGTTCATATACCGCCTCTTTCCTTTCCTTGTCCCTCTTCTCCAGCTCTTGCCAACCCAAACATCATAGAACCACAGAATCTAATGTAAATTTCAAATGTGCTTTGGAAAAACAATGTATTTTCAGGATTGCAGAGTCAGTAAACCTAGACTATGTTGATGTTGTTTCTTTGGTTTTTAGGGAGGTGCAGAGATGGGGCGAGGTGTATAAAATATTTTCTGATACAAAATGCATTTAAATAACTTTGTATGCTGCTTTCCACCATACCATTTTCAGTTTGCCAAATAAAAG
>NDGM010096045.1:0-14304 GCA_002564305.1 Octomys mimax | reverse complement strand
AAAAAAAAAAAAAGAGAAAGAGAAAAAAAAACCCACCCCACAATCTCTGAAAAACACAGCCCATTGAGATGACAAGCCGAAAATCATTTGCTAAGCGCCGAAACCGTTCTCTTTGTCACCCAAATCCTTCTGTTGACAGTTACCTTTCAATCCCGCAATTGTGCTGTGAGGGCTGATTTTTATTCAATCTTCTATTCACCCTGCGTATTAATGAAAAGGGGGGAGGGAGAAAAAACTTGTAAGAATGGTGTTTAATAGGCTGAAAGACAAGCTGTCTGGAGTCGCCAGCAGAGCCCCTCTTATCAGTGGCTCACAGTGGGGCTGACACGGTCCCCTGTCCCTGCTCAACTGGCCGCACCTTCCTGGCCTCAGTCCTGCAATTGACACCCTGGACTGATTTCTAAAATTCTGTGTGTATGCACAAGCTTTGTGGCCTTTTTCCCTTTACGGGGGAGGCAAGGGGTAGACACAGGTCATGACCTGACCCATGATCCATACATACACCAGCTGTGTTTATTGAGCATCTACTGTATGCTAAAGGGCAGTGCTGGGTGCTGGGTCTGGCATTGAACTTTGGACCTAGAAGTAGCTCCACATACTGGTTAGTGCAGGTGTCAGGAAAGGCACCACGAGGACGTGACTTCAGGGAGATGGTGGGCCCAACGTCATTTCTCGGGGTCCCTTCAGGATAGAGTGATTCAGGGCCATCCGGCCTCTCTTCACTCTGGTGGGCTGTGTTCCTGCAGTGGCCCTAGGCTGCCCATCTCCTCCACACTGCTCTAGGCTGGGGGCTGGACACGGCGACCTCTGGGATACTGGGCTCTGAGGCTGTGCGTCCAGAGGTGCAGCTAAGTGCAGTCCACACCCGGGCTGGGGTCTTTCCTTGGCCTCATGTTTCTTGGTGGCTTTGGGTGGGGTGGGTCATCGCCTGAACCACAGCCTCCTTGAAAGTCACCTGGGGATGGTGGCCAAGGAGCTGAGGCTCTGGGAGAAGGAAACGAGCTTCCCTAAACTTAAGTCCCTGGTTCTTCTTCTTTTCCTCCTCTTTCTCCCTTTCCTTGTTTCCTTTCTTGGGTTCTGGAATTCAAGAGGAGTATGGTGCAGGGGCTCGGGAGGAGGAGTATGGTGCAGGGGCTCGGGAGGAGGAGTATGGTGCAGGGGCTCGGGAGGAGGAGACCTCATGAGACCAGAGAGCAGTTCAATTGCAAGGATATTTATGTGGCAGCGAAAGCCCTTGCCTGGTAAGTAGCAAACTCCCCACACTACAAGGATGTAAGTGGAAGAAGGTACCAAGCCTTTGAGGATGCTGTGGAGACACAGGGAGGGGAGTAGGGGTGAGGTTTCTGTCCAGTATGGGGCATCTCCCCCTGCCTTTGTCTACCCCAGGCCCTCTGCAAGTCAAGCTGGCCTGGCACTGAGCCTCCTGAGTCCCCACCCCACCAGCCCTACCTGTTATGAACCCATACCTCACATATCCCCCTCCTACACCAGACAAGCCCCACCAGCTTGTCTCCACCCTGTCTGCTGTACTCCTGGCTTGGCACAGCTGTTGCTGCTGGTGAGTGTCCAGCTGTTCCCCTATACCCAGAACACCTGCACCAGGGCTTGTGACTTAAGTGCTCTCAGACCCCTGATCACCACAGCTCTACTCCTCCCCCAGCTCTCTCACCCCTCATAGCCATCCCCTCCTCAGACTGTGCCACAGGCATGTTTTGTGGGCCACCATTGCCTCCCACACAGACCCCTGGCTCTCACGGTGTCCTCAGTGCCTAAGTGGATGTTTCCACTATAGCCAGGCCTCTGGCATCCGGGGCTTGTGTCTCAGAACCACAGGGTCTGTCCCCCTCTCCTGAAAACCATCACGCACTGGGCCCCCACCTCTTCCTGATTGCTTTTTCAGTCACTCGACAAATATTTATCATCATGTGCGAAAGGGCAAATCCTGCATACTCACCTATGAACAGGAGGGACACAGGGTTGACAGCTTAAATGAGGAGAGTGAGGTCCGAAGTGAACAAATACGAACGGTGATGGAAGTGGCTGAGAGGAAATATGGCTTTGAAGGCCTCCCTTTGGAGCTTGAGTGGAAGCCTCACTTTCCCACAACTCTCGTATTCCGCCTGTGAAAAACCAGCGCCTTATGGATGATATCAAGGTCTACCACTGGCTAGAACAGCGGCCTGGCCTCCTTGACCGGGGCTGCAGTGACCTTGGAGGGCCCAGATGGCTGAACTAAGGGAAACACTTGCCTAGGTGGCCTGAATGATCCGTGTCTCACAGACTTTCTTCTCAAAGCAAAGTCTTTTAAAGCAGTTTCTATTTTTCTATAATTGAATTTGTCGGGTGGCTAGGGTCTGGCCATTTGCTGGGATGCCTCGGGGCATCATTACTGTTATCCTGATAAAAACTACTCGGCTTCTTTTTAATGATAATCTTCTCAGCAACCACACTCCCCTTGACCCCAAATTTGCAGGTACTATACTTCCTTTCTGGTGAAACTGCAAACTACCTCTTCTGGCTTTACTTTTTGCTCCCTGATCCTCACTATAAACCCAAAGAAAAGCAACCAGCAGCACACATATCGCACCCTGAATTTTGAGCTGTCACCACAGGCTTTCCCCTACAGGACTAATTAGTCCAACATCTTTAATCTGATTGTCCTGCAAAGTCACAAGACCTAGACAAAATGTAGAGAAGTTTTCTGCTGAAATGTAGCACAGATGACCTCTGGTTCAACGCCTGTGGAGTCCTTGTTCCCAGCTGAAACCCCCAGAGGACATCTTCCTTCATTCATTCTGATCTTATAAGCTCCTCAGAATCGCACATCAGGCTCTGCATAGAGCACTATGGGGCTCTAACATCTTCAAACTTCCCCAAACTTCTCCCACAAACTAGTTCATGGGCCGCCAAACTGCTGGGCTGGATATGATCACATAATTCCACTTCGCCAGAACCATTTTTCAGTATTAGCCTTGCTGACACTGAGACATAATACCCGACACCCGCAACTTAAAGAGGAGAAAGTCATTTGTCTCATGGTCTTAGAGTTCAGCCCATGGTCAGCTTGCCCCAGGGCACAACAGCATGGCAGAAGGGCAGGTAGCTGGGAAGCAGAGAGAAAAGGGGAAATCTGGGGACCAGAATACGGCCTTCCAGGTCACACTCTGTAAAGTACTGTGCACAGGGTTGGCCTTGTCCCCTTTGAGGCTGAGACAGAAATGGCCACCAAAAGGGGTGATGCTGGGGGCTACTGTGTGTGCATCTAGGTCTCTAGTCCATTGGGGATCTTGCCCAAAGTCAAGTAAAACATACCCCAGCACAGCACCTCTCAGCAGCAGGAGGCTGGCACACTAATCCTTCATCCCCATCTCCCTGTCTATTGATGACATCCTATAGTGCCAGGCTGCCTCTATGTTGGCTGATGTCTCCAGGACCAGGGATAAAGGGAGGGACTCCAAGGAGGCACCAACCTTGCACCTGGGACTGTCCACCCGTATGTCAGGGTGTGTGATACGGCACCGTAAGCACCTGCTTCAAACGCAGCCCCTTCCTTCCCAGCCTTCTCTCATCCCCAGATAGCCCTAGTCTCTTCCAGGTCCATGGGTTCCAGTGAAGGGAAGGGGACATCACCCCTGGGAAGGACCACCTCCAACCTGGATGTAGAAGGGGCCATTCCCAGAGTGGAGAGGCAGTGAGAACCCCTCCCCATGGCCAGCACAATTCCCCGCCCTGTTGCTTCCAAATTCCTAATCACCATACTCTGAACATTTGACAGTATTTAGAGAGAATGAAGGTAGAACAGAGTCACTAGGGTGAGCCTTCATCTAAAATGACACCCCTCATCAAAAAAGATTAGGACACCAATCTAGATTAGACAGAGAGGCCCAGGACACCAATGCCTATGCACAGAGGAAAAGCCATTTGAGGATGCAGTACGCAGACACCATTGGCCAGCCTGACCACACCTTGACCACAGACTTCCAGCCTCTGGAATGCTGAAAGACCCCCACGTCTGTTGTCTAGGCTGTGTGTGCTAGGGTACTTTGCTATGCCAACCCTAAGATACTAACACACCCTTGTACCTCAGTGGGGCCAGCTGAATGGGGTGGCTGGCCATTTGTCCTCATCCCTGGGAGACATCATTAGTGTATCTTGTCCCAGGGCCCCTCTCTGCACACACACGTCCCTGACACCCATCCTCCAGGCCCATTTAAGGCAAGTGCTCATATCAGCTGAATCCCAGATCTTCTGAATCTTGTCTTCTCCACTGCTCAAGTAAACGGCAGTATCAGTAGCGATGCTTCTGCTTCTAGATGGTAAGATGAGGCCAGGAAGTGTGGCTGCTGCTCCTCAAATGCAAGGGCCATTGCAGCTCGCAGGTGGCCTCTCACCATATCCTATGCTGCAGTAGCCTCCTGCCTGTCATTTAAATAAGCTTCCCTGTGCCCTGCCTCAGGGTGTCTGTGCCTGATGTTTCCTCTCTCCGGAATTCTCTTCTTGTAGCTCATCTTGCCACCACTATTTGCTTACCTTTCAGGTCTTAAATGAAATATTACCTGCAATGGCCCTTTGCATCCGGCAGTTACTGCTGCATAACAAAATAATCTCAGAACAGTGTAGCTGAAAACAGCAAACATTTATTTAGTTCTCAAGTCTTGGCAGATCAAGTGACAGTTCTGTTTTTGAGAAGAGCTTGCAGGTCTTCCAGGTCTGGCTGACACCAGTGGGACTTTGCCTGGGATGGCATGTCCCTGCTCCAAGTGCCTTTCTTCCTCCAGCAAGCAAGCCTGGGTTTCAAAAACCAATCAAAATTGGACAAGAATTGAGGCCTAGGATTGGTGCTAGACTTGTTCTACATATCCCAAGTCCTATTGGTCAAAGCAAGAGATACGGCTGAGCCTAGGCTCAAGAGTGGCAAACGAATGCTACGTACGAGGTGTGATTGAAAAGTAAGGTATACTCACAAAAGAGGATTTCCAGAACTGCTTTGGAAAGTGGAAAGATCTCTGGGATAAGTATGTTCAAACAAAGCAAAGGGAATGCAGTATTTTGAGGAGGATGAATGGCCAAGTGTCTTTTGCCATAACAATTGTTTTCATTTGACATTTACCCTGTGTTTTGACCACACCTTGACAGGAAGTCCCTGGCTTAGGAACATTAAGTTGCTAACTTTCACAGCTTGAATGGACCTCATGTTCTGAGCATTCGTAGGTGCCAACCAATCCCGGGGGAGTGAGCATGTCGGCCAGACAGTGCCACGAGTGTGCTGCTTTGCGCTTCCCGGGATGGCAATCAGAGCCCCAGATGTCTGAAATCAAGCAGAAAAGTAGTGATGATGTGGAGGGGACTGCTAGGAAGCGCAAAGCAACACACACTGCTTATTTGTGTCAGAGGTGAAGAAGACTCACTTTGTTAGACTTACAAAAAACAGAACCTTACACGCATTCTCGTGGATGGAACTCAGTGTGGTAAGTCAGAGACTTAGTGGATTGACTCAGGTTGCAAGGGGCAGTGACTCCAGGCCAGAGTGGAAGGGAGGGGAGTTTTCTTTTTGACTGTTCTGGGGATTGGATCCAGGGCTTTCTCATTGAGCTACATCCCCAGCGCTTTTTTATTTTTTATTTTGAGACAAGGTCTCACTAAGTTGCCTGGACTGAGCTTAAATTTGTCATCCTCCTACCTCAGCCTCCCAGGGCACTAGATTATAGGTGTGACTCATCATGCCAAACTTGTTGAGATGTTTATGCAATCAACCTACCCACTGTCCCAGATCACTCTATCTAGGTTGTATCCCTGAGGAGTGTCACTTCACTTACTTGATTTCTTTTACAGAACACACTCCACTATGCTAATATCTTGTTTGTTTCCTTGTTAACTTGTTCTTGTCTATCACCCTCCCCACCCCTTGAGACTTCTAAGGACCAACATAGCAGGACAGTCCCAGAGCTTGGCACAAAGGAATGACTGGAGCATACTGGCCTCTCCCTTGCCAGTAGGCTAGGCTCCTTCCCATGCTAGGATAGACCAGACACCTCAGACTCATGCATTCTCAGGGCAGAAGAGAGTGAGATTTCTGCATTAGTTGCTATGTCTCCTCCAGAAGGCAGGGCATGGGTGCTTAGTCCAGCCAGCACCACCCTGCCCAGCCCAAGAGCACAGCAATCCTCCATTCCCCAGCCCACTTGGCTGTTTCTTGCCTCCTAACTGTATCTCAATGCAAATAGCCCTGGTAGTGTAATTATATTAAAACTTGCACAGTCAGCAATCACGGTGGTTGGGAGGAGAGGAGTGAGGCCATGGGGAGCCAAACCAAGACACTGGAAACTGTCTGGAGCAGACAGAGGATGGGCAAGGCAGCTTGGATCTTGGCTCAGTGTGCTGATGTGGGTCCCCAGGGCTCCTCATGGCTGCAGGCACATGAAAAAGATACAGGGTCCACAATGGTTCTGGGATCTTTGACGGGGATCTCCTGCCAGGTGATACTGACTGATTTAGGGAGGGGAGTGTAAGACAGGGCAGGGCACTGAACCCATTGGACCACAGTGTTCAGGTGGGATTCAGGCAGCAACTCACTCATTCACTCATTCATTCATTCTTCACTCATTCATTCACTCACTCATTCACCACTCACTCATTCATTACTTATTCATTTGCTCATTCACGCATTCACTCACTCATTCACTCACTCATCCACTCACTCATCCACTCACTCGGCCACTCATTTACTCATCCATTCACACACTCATCCATTCACACAGTGAAACAATGAATTCATTGATTCATTCATTCACGCATTCATTCACTCAGTCACTCATTCACCCACTCTTTCATTCTCTCACTCATTCATTCCCTCAATCATCTATTCACGCATTCACTCATTCATTCCCTTACTCATCCATTCACTCATTTGTTCATTGATTCACTCATTCATTCATTCACTCATCTATTCACTCATTCACTCACTCAGTCACTCCTTCATTGTTCATTCACTCAACCATTTTTTTTTTTTTTTTGTGAAACTGGGGATTGGACTCAGGCCTTTGTGTTTGCCAGGGAAGTGCTTACTCTACTGAGCTATCTCCCCAGTCCCCAATCCACTCATTCACTCAGTCACTCACTCATTCACTCACTCATTCATTCACTCATTCACTCACTCATTCATTGTCTGATTTATTCACTACCTCACTCATCTATTCACTCACTCAGTCACTCATTCATTCACTCACTCCATTCATTCATTGAGCCACTCATTCATTCACTTATTCACTCAGTCATTCAATCACTCATTAAATCCTTCATCCATTCATTCACTCATCCATCCATCCATGTATTCACTCATCCATCCATTCACTCACTCATTCACTCACTCCACTCATTCATGCACTCACTCCACTCATTAATGCATTCATTCATTGAGTCACTCATTCATTCACTCATCCATTCGTTCACTCACTCATTCAATCCCTCGTTCATTCATCCATCCATCCATCCATTTATTCACTCATCCATCCATTCATTCATTCGCTCACTCTGCATGTCAATTCTCTTTGACTGTAATTAAAGTCAAAGATGCATTTCCATGAATCCCCTCAAAATATTACCCCTCTCTCCTAGCACATGTATCCTGTTGTCCTTGCCACTTTCTGAAGCAGCTCTGGAAGTTGAACATTCTCTCCTGTGAGTACCTTTAGTCATGCTCTTGGAGCTGCCTCAGTGTCCTAACTCCATTCAAAACACTTACACTTCATGGCCATTTTGACCTTTGGGCAAAGCGAGAAGCTACACAGTGCCAGACTTAGTGGTTAAGGCGACAAACACACACTAATGTTTTTGTGAGCTGCCTTTCCATTGGATGATGCTCGCAGCAGCATTTGCTGTATCTTTTTTTTTTTAACGCCTGGTGTCTTAGCTGCTTTATCTTTCATTGCTAAGACAAAATATCCAAAGTTAAAGGGTGAAACATTTATTTAGCTTAAAGTTTACAGAGGTTTCAATGCATTATCACTCATCTATTCACTCATTCACTCACTCAGTCACTCATTCATTCACTCAGTCCCTCATTCGTTCACTCACTCATTCATTTACTTTGCTTTTATCTCCAAGGCAGGATGGTATGGCAGAGGGGCAACTGTTCATGGTGGTGGAAGACAGCAAAAGCAGCAAAAACAAAAGGGGGAGGAGCAGGCTTTTTCCCCCCATCCCTTAGATTGTATGTAGGCCACCTGCCCTAGGGCAGGAGTGGTGCTCCCATCCAGTCCCAGCACTCAACAAAGAACCAATCGCCAACCCTAGATACAGCCACCTCCGAAAAGCCTGCCCGCATGACCGCATGAGGCTTTGGGAGGACATCCATACACAAAGCATAACACCTAGTAAAGACATTTGTGAAAAAGGACTTTCAGATCTGCTTCAGAAAGAGCATATATGGAAGCACCCTCCATTCTCTGCTTCCCGACCACCATGGGGCAGTTTTCCTCTGCCATGACTTTACGCCATAATATTGGTGCTTCAGAGCTGCTGACCATGGACTGAACTCTCTAAGACTGTGAGTCACATAAGCCTTTCCTCGTTTAGTTGTGGCACAGGTATTGTGTCCTGGTGGTGGTAAAGTAACTCCGACACATGCAGAACAGGCTAGGGTCACAGTCACTCCTCTCAGCAGAGTGTGATCTCCTGGAGGGTTGCAGGTGACTATCTGCGATGTCAGGCAGACCAAGTGGTGTCTGATTCCAGGCTTTGTGACCAGGGGTAAATTACTTAGCCTCTCTGTGTTTCATTTCTGAAATGGGATTATGACAGTGAGGGTTGAAAGGCATGGAGCATGACTCCTCTGTGGCCTCCACTCTGTGCTCCCTGCCTCCCCTGGTGTACCCCTAATCATTTCTCCTGAGGAACCTTCCCAGATGGCATGCTGGCTCTTCTTGTCTGCAGGATAGGGTCTCCAGGACAGGGGTAGGTGTGACAGCTGACCAGCACTCAGCTGGGGAGCCAGAACTCCACCCACCCTGGTCACTCTGGGCAGGTTTGGGGCTTTGCCAGGTTCCCCTCGGCCCCAAGAGCCATGCTGCCCCTTCACCTGGGACCCTTGGGGACCTTCCTTTCTGCATCACGGTTAGCTCTTGCTTATCTCTACACTCAGTTATTGAATCAATGCTGCATGTATGCAGATGCACTTTAATTGGTGCAGAGATCTGTGCTCCAAGTAGAAGCACTCCCTTTCGCCTCAGTCGCCAGCTTTCTAGAATCCCCCTTGCCATGGAAAAACTATGGGTTTCATTTGCCTTATGCCTTTTAAGACCAATTTATGCAAATATAAGCAAATACTTAAAAAGACAATCTATCTATTGACTCTTACCCACATCATGTCATAACTACTTTGTCTTCCTCTACCCCTCAGAGGAGAGGGGTAGAGATCTATGTTAGTAAATGAGGTATACCCTCATTTCTTTTGTACAGCTCTGTAGTATTCCATGTGTGCACATAAATCATTTGTACAATCTCGTTTGGGTGGGCACCTAGGCAGTTTCTAGTATTTGCCTCTATTTAAAATGCCCCCATTGAATGATAGAGTGTACCATCTGTATATAGCATAAAACCCCTCCCTTGAAATTGCTCAGTTGTGGTACAGGTAGATTTCTATTGTCTTCATAGATGACATCAGGGAACCCTCTTCCCAGTTGAGTGAGAGAGTGGCTTGCCTTATCCTTTGGTGTGTTGGGAGTGTAAGCCACCATCCCCTCTTCCAGGAAGCCTTCCTAAATATCCGAGCTAGCTCAGGGCCCTTGGCTGGGCCCCAGCAAGTCCCCAGCCCAGGGCACTCTACAGTGTCATCATCTAGCTCCTTTTCCGTTTCTGTTGTCAGATTTCGAGATCCCTGAGACTTGAGACCTGACACCCGATCATGCTTATTCCAGTCTGCAGCCTACCCAGCCCCTGCACAAGGCTAGGGCTCAGTTAGTACAATTCCCTTCCAGCACAACCCCAGGACTAGGGTCCCCAGGGTGGCAGCCCCTGCTTGCACCTTGTCCTCTGCCTCAGGGAGAGGCCTTCTGCCTCTGTCGATGCCTGCAGGCCACCTCATGGGATGCTCCAGGACCCAGCACTTTCTTCCAGCCCCTGCAGTCTCTACCTACTCCCTTGAACAAATAATAATTGTTAGGAAAAGGCCTGTAGATAAATTATTATCGTGACCCTCATTCCTGTGCAAAAAACTTTGGTAGCTGCCAAGAGAAAAGTCAAAATTTGCATTTAAATAGAAAATGTTAGGCGGGCTGAACAGGAAAGCCAGGGCCCCCAGAGGCCTCTGGGGTGGGGGTTCTGGTCCCCACCCTCTCCTTAGAATGAGGCAGCAGGGGGAACCTTCGGAGCAGGAGGTGAACTTGTCCTCTCTAAGGTGCGTGGCCTCCAAGTTCCAACCCTGCCAGGGTTCCCCAAAGTCCCACCACACAGACAGAACTCTTGGGGGTCCCTGTTCACCATCTTGACCCTGCTGTGAGTGGAGGGCCATAGACACTAGGGGCAAGCAGGGGCTTCAGAGCCTGGCTGTGGAGCTACAGAGGCTGATAGCTGGGAGCCTGGCTACCCACTAATCTCTCAGCCTCTGTGAGCCTTGGTTTCCTTGTCTGTTAAATGTGAGGTAGCCAATTTCCTGGCAGGGACTATGACCTTCCACAGATCACTGATTATAGTTAAGCATGTAGCTGTTCCTCTCAGTCCAATTCATAACGCTGGCAATCCAGGCCGGCACCTCCAGCCTATGCATGGAGGACACCCCTCCTGGAGGGTGCTCCCCTCCTCAGCCACAGCTTCCGTGGTGCCTGCAGGCAGCCTGCCCCAGGCCTGGCCTCTGCTCTGGGAGGCCTCTGTGATGGGTGTACCCATGATGGCTTCCTTGCTGCATGAGCCTGTCACTGTGGCCAGACCTAGTGCTGCTGATTGTGGTCTCCGACTCCTGTTTCTGGGGAACCCTGAGACTTCGCCACATCTGAGAAGCCACCAAACACCCAGAAGATCCTCTGCAATAAGAAGCCAGGGACCTGCTGAAATTTCCCAGTCCCTAAAAGGTGTATAAGGAGAAAAGACCCACAGGAAGAGCAGGGAGGGGCCCGCACTCCTGCCCACTCCGTCCTTTCTCCTTTCTGTCCAGGTCATCTTGGATACCTGAGCACTGAGACCTCACTTACCCCAGGAAGGGAGGCTGCTGAGGCCTCAGTGACCCAAAGTCCCAGGCTTGGTCCCTTCCACTGGGCCACTGGTCACCCTCACTTCTGGGTCTGTGCTGAGCTGGTGCATCATAGTGAAGACTACATGATGGTGAACTGCTCCGCCCTACAGCGGTTGACTCTCTGAGGAGACCAGAACCTGCATGACCCCAGGCACCTCCCAAGAATTCCGCCACCTCTGAATCTTGCCACCGCTGGGACCAAGCTGTCAACATGTGGGTTTCAGGGGACATTTCCAATCCAGACCATAACAGCCCAGCACACAGTAGGTACTCAGAGTAAATGCTTGGATGGTGGGAGGTTGTCACAGAGGTGCCCAGAAATCTGGGTGGCTTGATGAGAACAGTCATTTGGCCCCACCTGGGAGCTTCTTCTTCGTGGACGGGCACTGGCTGTCACCTGGCTCTGTGCTTGCTTGGCTGGGGCAGCAGCAGTGGGGACCTCTGCACCCCAGTGTTCATGGTTCCGAGGACAGGCTGGCTCTGGATGGTAGAGGGGGCATGCAGGGAGTAAAGACAGACAGAGAGAGAGAAGGGGGAAGGGAGGAGGGAGACAGGGAAGAAGAAGAAAGAGGAGGGAGGATGAGCAGAGAGAGAGAGAGAAGAGGGAGGGGGAGGTGGGAAAGGGACAGTGACAGCGAGGAAGGCGGAGCTGGCCTGGGAGATCTGTGAGACCTCATCTGAGGAGAACAAGATTGGAATTCCGAGTTCCTTCCCTTCCCCAGGAGAGGAGCTCCCAGGCCAGGAGGCCCCAGAGTGGCATGGGAAGGTTAACGGGGTCCTCGCTGTCCCTGCTGGAGTCCCTCCACACATTTATAATGAGCCAGTCAAACCGATTAGCTGTGCAGTGTTGTAGTGCCCGAATTTCACTGGATTCTGCTCAACTTGGAATTGGTTAAATAACATCTGCTAAGAAAAACAAGAACACCCCACAAGGTTGGGGCCCTGGGAGGCTTTGTGGAAATGGACAGGGTGAGCGTCTACAGGGTGCCTCTGCCCAGGACAAGGCCAGCATCCTCTGGATCCCTCAGGCTCTCTGGGTCTCAGGGTTTCTAGATCCACAGAGTCCCCTGGGGACCTTGGGAAGCACATGGTGTGATGTCTGGGGCCCAGGTGTCTGGGCTGGGGGTGGGTTCAGAGCATCACTTTATTTTCAAAGGGCCCCCTGGTGTTCTGCAGCTAAGGCTCAGAGCTGCTGCTGTATTCCAGAGGTCCCACCCAGAGAATGAGCCATGTCCCGGTGCCAAGACTGAGAAATGTTGTTCCAGGCCAATCTACCCATCTGACAGATGAAGAACCTGAGGTCCAGCCTGGCCAATGGGGTGTGTCTGGGGTCACATAGGACATATACGAAGGGACCAGCAAGCCAGACTGTTGGACTTCTGTCCTTTGAGAGTGTTCCTGGCACTGTTCACATAGAGCCCATTCTGTCAGGTTCTCAAGGCCAAGTCTAGGTGACTTTTGGGGGCCATAGGTTGCCCAGGCCATAGCCTGTTTGGTAGTCTGAACATCTGGGCACTCTAGAACTTGTAGAAGCTGTTTATCTTTCCCAGTAGGCTTGACCCCCAAAGATGGTGAGAGAGAGAGAGAGAGAGAGAGACTCATCTTGGTGTGGGCACGGGCACACAGCAGTCTCAACACCATGATGCTGGTCTGGGACCCAGCAGGGACTGCTCTTTGGCCATCCATCCCTCTGTCTATCCATCTATCCCTCCATCCATCCCTTGGCAGTAATCTGAGCTGAATGCAGGGCTGGGATCAGCCTAATTGCAGGCTTGGGGAAGCCACACTGTGGACTGAGGAAGGTAGGGCATCTGGGGCTGAGACGGTACCTGATTAGCTAAATTGCCAGCACCTGCTTGCTTTTATTGCAAATGTAAACACGGCCATGCAGACAATCGCCAGCGTGTCTAATGCTTTCCTCGCTTGCCACATGTGCAAGGTCCTCGGTTGGGTAAGGGAGGGGAGGCTGAGGTCTCGGCAGAACAGGAAAGCAGAGGAGTTTGGGTGGAAAGACGCAGTGTTAGGCCCAGGAGGGAGGATTTACACTTAGTGGGGACTCCCCTGCAGTGGGTACTGCGTGAGGCCTTAGGTCCTCATGCAAAGCCAGTGGACCCTGCAAGCCTTCCAGCAAAATACTGTCCCTGTTCTCACGGAGTCAGAAATGTCAGGCACTGCAGCCCAAGCGATCCAGCCGGGAAGCAGCCAGTGTGGGTTTGGTACCCAGGTCTTTCTGCCTCCTAAGCCCCTAGGCTAACTCAAGGCTGGAGCCTGGGGTTGCCATGGTGATCTGTCTCCCTTTGCATCTGCAGTGCTGAGCAAATGACCTGTGACTGCACAGGAGTGTGGGCAAGGAGAACACAATTTCTGGTCCCCACCAACATGTTGCCAGGCACCTGAAGGTTCTCTGGGAGCCCCCTCTTTCTGTGTCTCCGTTTCTACATTTACAGAGTTCTCATCTGTTTTTCCTCTTCTACTCTTTCAACTTCAAGACAAAGAGGATAGGGCTGGCCAGATAGCTCAGCGGACGAAAGTGCCTGCTTAGACAGATGCAGAGACCGGGGTTCCATCCCCGGCATCTCATGCCATGCTGGCCTCACCCCCAGCGCGTGCTGAGATGGTGATTGAGACTGGGCAAGGTAGTGCCCATATGCCATCTGTAATCTCAGTGCTTGGGAAGCTGAAAACAGGAGGATCACTAGGAGTCTGATCTGTGTAGTGAGACCCTGTAGACCTTGTACTAAATATATATTTTTTTAAAAAGAAGAAGAAAAACAAAGACAAAGAAGCTGCAGTGGGAGGGCTTGACCTTCTGACAGGTCTGAGGTCAAGTTCACTGCCAGCTGGAATCGCCTCTCAAATTCTTTGACATTTGGTCCGAGAGCATCACTGTGCTGACAGTGGTGAGAGCCAAGGAGGAGTCTCAGGCCCTGCAGCCCTGCTGTACACGGGCAGTGTGTACCTCAGCCACCACCCAGCAACTGGCCAACAAGACAAATAGCAAAGGAAACCATTTCGCATTAACTCCGTCTCCATTATGGCACTTTTATTAAGATAAACTATTTGGAGGATGTTTACTGGGG
>NDGM010095935.1:0-19774 GCA_002564305.1 Octomys mimax | reverse complement strand
GAAACTGTCCTATTAATCAGTTTTGAAACTGTCTCATTGCTATTTGTTTCTCAATAAAAAATAGAAAAAAATAAAAACTTTAAAAAAATTTAAATAGAAGAAATCTTAAAATTTAAAAGCATGGTTAAGAATTTAAAAAAAAGAAAAGAAAAGAAAAAAAAGTTCCTTCACTCACCTTATGGGCCCAGACTCTACTCTCCCATAGTCCACATGGCCCAGACAGATCAAGGCCCAGAGTAGGGGCCATGTTCAACCAACCACCAACTTTGGAATCAGGTAGGAGAAAGGATGAGGTCAGGGCAGAGATGGCAATTATGTGATCCTCCAGCACATCCCACATCCATCTCTAGACTTAGGGCTCCCAGCCCTCCCCACTCCCAAACACTACCACCATGCTGGAAGCCCTACTGAAGGCCAGGATTATGGGGACAGGGAAGAACAGAGTCAACACCAGAAACCATGCCAAAGACACTCTCCAAACTGCTAAGAGACTCAGCCTCTTTCCTCCTCTGCTTGCAGGAGACCCAAAGGTCCCCCAGCCCAAGCCACCGAGCCAGATGTCCTTGTATCTGTCCACTGAGCCCCAGGACATCCCTCAAGGTGAGGCTTTCAGTAAGGGCCCAGGGCCTACCCACCTGGTCATAGTATTTGTTGATATACTTGTAGAGTTCATGCAGTGCCACTCGTGCCCCAAGGTCACCAGAGTAGTTCTAGAGGGTAGAAAAGAAATGAAAGAGATGAGGGGTCCAGCCAGCCACAGGGGTGGCCTGAGGATGCTAGGGAAAGTCAGAAAGAAGAAAGGCCCCCTTAGCAGGAAGACCCCAGGTTTAGTTTCAGCAGGGCTTGGGTTCCCACTGGGACTGCACCACCCTCTCCCCATCAGACTCTAGTGTGGCTCTCTCCCACCCCAGGTGACTGCTGTCAAGGAGGACAGATGTCACTGCAGTCTGGGCCCAGGGTAATTCTGCAATGATCTCATTCAACTATTCCCTTCTACGGGGACATCTCTAAACTTGAACTTCTCCTCTGGACAGTGGAGTAGATACCACCTACCTTGTGCAGCTCATATGGGGATCAAAGCAAATACAGAACCCTGTGAAGGCCCTGACGCACAGCAGGACCAAAATCACAGCTGCTGCTACCTCTGTAGTTGTGGTTGTCACAATCATTTCAGAAATGCCCTTCATAGATTCCTGAATTTATCATTTGAGGGCTTAGGAGTAGTGGGAAATGTGCACCACCGAGGTAACCAAGCAGGCAAAGGCATGGGTAGGCAGAGTCACAGCTACTCCACAAACTCAATGAGGGCTGCACACACTCAGGCACCTGGCTCAGTCAGATTCAATAGTAGCTGCCAAGACAAGCCCCCTGCTTGCTCTACGATAAGATGCTAGGAGCCCCGGCCTTGTTCAGCAGCAGATGGAAAGAACACTGCATTAATGATGGTGTGTATCCTGCCCCACCCGACTTATGGGCTGCTAAGGTCCCAAGGGCTTCCCTACACATGAGCTCCATGAGCTGGTTGGGGCAGAAGTATAAAAGATAAAGGAAGCAGGACTACTATAGCAGGAAGCTTGTGCCCAACCCCAAAGCCTTACCCGGGACAGCTCAGCCAGGGCGGAGTTCATCTCCTGATCGCTGGCTGGGATGGTCTGTCTAATGTCTGCGTAGTACCTGCCAGAAAACTCAGTGCAGCAGCTGCGGGGTAAACAAGCCCACACTGTCTAGCCCCCACGAGGGCCCACCTAGGGCCTCAGCTGCCTGCACACCCAACAGCCCCTCAAGTTCCACTGCCTTCCCCAGTACCTTTCCACCATTCCTTTGTAACGGGGAATATCCCGCGCATACAGAAGCTTGTTGATGGGGGAGTCCTGGGCACACACAGGAAGGCAGTGCAAGAGGAAACAGATGAGACACCGTTAAAGAGATCAGCTCCCCAGCCCTCAAAGATCCTCAAAGACCTGTTCCAGTTTTATTTTTGTTAGTACATGTTTTCAGTGTACAATGTTTACAGTCCTTGTGAGCAGCTGATGTCCAAGCATAATGCATTTACTTTTTCCGCCCCCTACTCCTCACCATTAGCCCCACCTTTCCTCCAACTCTTGATCCCTCCCCTCCCCTTTGGGAAAGATTTGTCTCCCTACTTCTTAGTACTTTTATTTTGCTCTTGATTTATACTTCGGGTGTCTGATCTATGTCACTCAACATAATGGTATCAAGAGGCATTTATTATCCTACAAATGACTCAAGTTGACCCTTTATGGCAGAGTGATTCAGTTTTAAAATAGAAGTTTCCACGCCTCAGGAACCCCTCAGACCCAGAAAATGGCTGGTCCCCCCAACCCACTTCCTCCTGTAGGTCACTCCCTCCCACGGTGTCCAGTCTCTTTAGGTCAGATCCCACCTCCACCTGGAGCCTGCAGGGCATGACTCTCAGAGATCCTCAGTGATGTCTGGCGTTCACACGCCATGTGCACAAAGGCTTTTAAGTTGCCCTAGACTATTTCACTGCTCAGTGGCTCAGCTAAGATTTCAAGGGGGTCTCTTCAGCCAGAGACCACAGTTTTAATGGACCCAGACACTGCCTCTATAAACACACCATGTTCAAGTCCCAGCAGCTGCAGGTTTCAGGCAGCAGGCTCCTGCTCTAGGACTTCTGCCTCATGCTAACGCTGTGGGGAAGGTAGAAAGGTGGCAGTAGTGCTACCCGAGTGAGAAAGAGGACATATGACCAGGTCACCTCCCAACCTGAGTTGAGAGATTTGGGCTCTCCCGAGTCTCCATAGGGGGGACCCTTGATATTCTTTGATTACACTATTTCTAAGATACCCAGGAACCATTTGTTACTCTATCAGGAAGAAAAAACAGTACAAAGCCCTGGCAAAAACCCAGCCATCACCTAACGTCCATTGCTGGAGGCAGCCCCATGGGTCCTGGTGTGGCCCTGTGATTGTCAGCTTTATCATGGGCAGAATAATTAAACAAAAATGGCTCCCCAAAGACTGCACTGTATTTTCCTCTTCATAAAGATCTATAAGTATGGGTCCCAGGGGCCTGATCTAAGCAGAGCCCCACTGTTAGATCTGTGGAGCCACTCAGGCCCTGGCTCAGCAGACACACTGGGGGGCCCAGATGCCACAGACTCTGGGCCTTTACTATTGTAACCATACACTCCCAAACTCAGTGCGGCAGGACCACTTACAGCATGCCTCTGTGCTTCCCAGCTGCCTTATCAGCACAGCCCTCAAACTTAGCTTTCCCCCAAACTTGCCTCCCTGCCACACCACTGGGAGAAAGACGCCCCCTACCCTAAGGAGTCAAATTCACCAGGCAGCCTGGAACTGCTCTGAGCTTGGAGAATCCATACCTCCACTGGAAACCACCTGGTATCCCCACAAATACCACAGGCTCACCCCCTTTCTATCTGAGTTCACCACAGCCAAAGACTCCTAATCATGAATTCCTCCATCCTCTGCATCCCTCACATTCAGTCCACAGCTTCCACTTGCCCTGTGCCCTCCTGTGGGCTTGCACCTGGCTCTTGCCTGTCCACAGGATAGCACACCTCCCTCTGAGTTCCCAGGCCTCAGGCTACCCTCAGGGTGAGCCCTCACCAAGGAGTCCTGGCCGGCTGCCACAGACTACCAGCCATACCAGGCTGTACCACATCCTAACTCTGGCACAGGGCATCCCTGCTCTAACTCGTCCCTTAAGACTGACACACTGCCAACTTCCAGGGAGCCTCCACAAGGCCTGGTCTAGAGATGCCTCAGGTCAGAGACCTCCCACAACTTCCTGTCCTTCCCAAGCTGCCCCTCTGAAACTCAGATGAGCCTGGAATCTATACGTAGCCCATCCTTTTCCCAGCCCCTCCTGGCTGGATCCAGCCCAGCAGCTCACCCGGCCCAGCTTGTGATCAGCCAGGGTGCAGGCATCCATGAAAGTCTGTGCAATGACAAGGAGCACCGCATCCATGTTATCAGACGTCTGCACATCGAACACAAACTGCGGGTTTTTTATGATATTGATCCAGAACCTCAGAGGCAGGCTGCGGGCGGGGTGAGCACTGCGATGAGCATGCAGGGGAGGAAGGAGAGGAAGACCCCAACACACACAGGCACTGAGCCCACCCCCCAGTCCACCTGTTGGTCTTCCAGATGTGAATGGTGTCCTGGTCAGAGATGCCATGCTGCTGGGCCTGCTCATCCAGCAAGTCAAAGAAGTACTTCACGGCCAGGGGCACAGGGCGGCTGGTGCTGAGGATAACCTGGAACAGGTCATCCACGAACTTCTGCAGGGTACCCTGTGGGAAGACAGAAAGCAGAGGCACACAGTCAGCAAGGGTACCCCAGCACAGCGTGGCCTCAGCAAGCCCCACACAACCCCCAGGCCCCGCAAGTGGCCACTTCCCCACACCCAAACCCCACTGCCTGTCCTGTTCCCAACCAGGCCCCCCCCAGCACCCCACCTTCATGGATAGCAGGCGGGTCAGGTAGATCTCAGGGATGGCCTTGGCTCGCTCCCGCTCCCCACCCCGCAGGCTGCCCCTCCGAGGCCGGGGTGGTTCTGGTTCCTCACTCGGCTTCACCAGGTGCCAGGGCCGGATGCCACCCTCATCCACATCTTCCAGCATAGGAGTCCCTGTGCCAAGACCCACAACTCATCGCCCCACACCAGATGCCACCTCCTCTGGGCCCCTGGGGTCCTACCAACTCTCCCAGGAACAGAGGCATCTGGTTGAGGCGTCTTTAGGTAGAAAGGAAATAGGCACAACCCCACTCTGAGGGCCAAAGGGACTCCCCACGTTACTCAAGATTGGGTAAGCAAATCTACAGCTCCACTGTGGGGGTGAGGGCAGGTACTCACGTTCTCCGGGGACATAATCTTGGTTTTCCCTGAGAACATGCTTGGTGAGGCAGGGAACAAGGGCCACTGTTGCTCCATCCGGGACCTGCTGATCACAGCTGGTGATCCCTCCACCAACTGCACCCCGTCATCCCGCTCCCACCCCCACCTTCCCACCTTGTAATGTTGCAGAGTGTTCAAGCGCCTCCACAGACCCTGGACCTCAGAAGTGACATCCTCATCAGAAAGGATGAGGTGACCAGCCACCCCAGACCTCCATTCTACAAAGACAAAAGTGCTTGGCACAGGGATACCCCTTTCTTTGGGGTCAGCCCCATCCAGCCCTTCTAGTCTAGGGGAGCAGCTGTCTGAGAAGTGCTCCAGAGCCTGTCTGTGTCCCAACTCACAACATTCCACCCACCACCCACCCTGGGTGACAAGCAAGCCCAGGTCTAACACCACCTCAGGTCTCCAAGCCCCTGGCTTTAGGTCCTCACCAACATCGAGACCGTGTGGGTCTAGCCGCTGGGCAAGAGGCACTCCTTTATAAAGCTGGTCGAGCATTTTCTCCTTGGCCTGAGAGATGGTGTCACAGTCCAGGACCTTCACCGGCACCGCCTGGGGCTCTCCCGGCCCAGGTCCCATGGCCAATAGCACATTCAAGGTCTACAAGGGACATAGGAAAGTCGTCAGGAACTGAGTCACATTCAGGACACAAGCCCAAGGACAGGGACAACCCATGAAAAAGCCTTAGCACCTGATCCCCAAGTACCCAGCAATCCCTAGTTGTTTTTCCC
The DNA here is from genome assembly GCA_002564305.1 of Octomys mimax. Lineage (NCBI taxonomy): Eukaryota > Metazoa > Chordata > Mammalia > Rodentia > Octodontidae > Octomys > Octomys mimax. The sequence goes on along the minus strand of NDGM010095935.1, from coordinate 14,132 downwards.
CCTGCTTGCCTCCTCCAGCTTCCAGCTTCCTCTACAGCAACCCCACACCCAGCACACTCTGGTGAATTGTGGAGAATCTGAGTGAGTGCAAGCCTCCCTTTATTCAGGCGAAGCCAACATAAAGGAGGCCCAGGGCTCCATCCTCAGCATGCCCAAAAGTAAACAAATCAAGACTTCTCCCCAGGGCTGGGGAGATAGCTCAGCAGTATAAGCACCTGCCTGGCAAGTGAAATGTCCTGAGTCCAATCCCCCAGTCCTCCCCTGCAAAAAAACACCTCTCCCCGCAATAGGCAGCCAGAGGGCAGGCTGGCTCTATATCTAGGCACAGACCTCAGAAACTGAGACCCCAACTGGAGACTGACCCTGTTGCCCACATATGAGCACACCCTCCCTCACCAGGGGTCGGTATTCCACGTCCTCTCTGAGCAGGCGGTTATCGTTGAGGGTATATTTGGCTTTGCCAGTCACACTGTCCACTGGCCCCTTGTCCACTTGATGCTTAATTCCTCGGAAGAGCATGTACAGAGGCTCCCCTACCGAGTCCTGAGGGGTGCAGGCAGTTAGGGATCCCACAAGTGGAGAGGTGTATGGGATGTGATGCATGCTGGAGAAGGGTACAACATGCAGGCCAAAGGTGACATGGACATGCCAGAAGGAGGGTGCAAGATGCTAGGGGCCCAACCCAGCCAGGACAGGAGCTCAGCCTCAGCTTTCCTTACCCTCAAGAAGGTGTAGAGGCAGATGGACATCCAGTTGGTGAGCAGCTTCTCTACCACCGTCTCTGTTCTAAGATGACAGGAGAGGGGCAGGCCAGGGTCAGCACTGGGGCTGTGGAGTTCTCTATGGAGCTGACCCCAGATCTAAGGCCCCACCTTAGCTTCTGGCTCCACACAGCCCCAACAGTCATACAGACCTGCGCAGCATCAGCTTGGGGTTCTTGGCCACATACTGGGCTACCAGGTCACTGAGCAGCGTGCGGAGGATGTCGGTGAAGTACTCAAGCTTCCCGTGCAGGGCAACAGTGAGCAGAGACGCCACATAGGCACGGTCCCGAGCTGAGAAAGTGCGCTGACTCTCCAGCGTGTGTATAAACTAGGCCGGAAGAGATCATGAGAGGTGGGGCTCAGAAACAGCAGGATAGAAAGGACTGGCTCAAGAGAGCAGGTGGTCCTGCTGAGGGCTGGGGCAGCACCTTGGTAAGGAAGAGCTTGCTATTGAGCAGATTAGAGAGCTGCCCCAGGCCTTGCTCCACGGTGGGTCGCCTGCTCTCAGGCACACCGAGGTCCCGGTGCAAGGGAGACTCCCGGTGGCCAGGAAAGAAGACTCTCTCGGCATACACCTTGTAGTCAAGGAAGGGGATGCCACTACCCAGAAGGTCACTGGTGAGGTCGGTCATCTCGGTCATGAGGTCTGTTAAGCAGAAGAGGCCAGTCTCAATGCCAGTTCTAGATGATGGGAGCAGTTGTGGACTGAGCCCTGGAAACTGGGGCCGCTTGTAGGAGCTTCACCTGTGAATTCCTTCTTACAGCGGTCCCTCACACTGCTCTCCAGATTCTCCAACTGGATCTGAACCTTCTTATAGTCCCTTAGGGCCTGCTTGCTCTTCCTCCTGCACAGTACCAAAGGCAGGAAGGGAAGGTCAGAGGAGGCCGAAGCCCTTGCTAGGTCCCATGTGGCCCAGATCCGCCCAACTCTGGCCTAGCTGTAGCCTGACCTTGTCCAACGCAGACTAATCTGGCCCAGCCAACACAAGGCTTGGCTTAGGACTCAGCCTACTCCATCCCAGAATGCCATACCCACCTATCCGCATCTACCTGGCACAACTGCATCCAGGGATCTACAAACTATATCATGCCAAACCTGACCTATGATCTATTTCTATAAATAAAAATTTGTCAGAACACAGCCACAGAGCTCCAGTGGTGCAGTTGGTTAGCATGCAGTACTAATACAGGACACAGCCATGTTCAATGTTGCATACTATCTATGGCTGTCTGGTACACAATGGCAGTGCTGAGGGGCTGCAAGAGAGACCATTTTGCCTACAAATCCCCCCAAGCCCTACTCTCTGGCCTTTAGAGAAGACATTTGCTGAGCTTAGATCAAATCTGCTCCTCTCCCAGCCAGTCCCATTCTTCCTAGCCCAGTCACACATGCTGCACCCACCTGTACATGAGGACAATGATGATGACACCCAGAGCCAGAAGAGAGGTGCCCACCCCTAAGCCCACCTGGGCTGCCACAGGGAAGGCTACAGGGCTCTCGCCATCATACTGCACATGACCCAGGGAGAAGCGCAGGTTCCCCATCTGTACCTGTGTGGGGAGTATTGTGAGTAAGCACTGAGTACCTCCCCAACACCCAGCCCTGCCCAGAACTGGCAACCTGACCGTGAACTCAGGCAAAGTGTCAGGTGCCTCCCGGAGGGCACGATGCCATGGCAAGGGCTGCTCCATGGGGGGCTCACAGTACAGGTGGTACCGGGTCAGAGTCTTCACCACACAGGGGCCATCTCCTATCATGGCCACTACCTCCTCCTTAGACATCGCAAGGTCCAGATTCTCCCCCTGGAATACAGAGTCACCAATACGTCATTCAAAACCTTTCCCAAGGAGCTGGTGGTCACTCAGATCCAACCCTCCAAGCATGGAAAGATCGGTCCTGGGGAGTAGGGCTGACAGTCGCTCAGCACCGTTTCCCCTGAGCTGAAACCAGTGGTCCTGGAGAGGTCTACTGGATTGCTCCAGCCTCCCCTCTCTTTTTCAGAGCTAAAAACGTATAGAACCTGCCTCAAGTTCAAGCCCAGCCTGAGCAACTTAGTGAGACCATATTTTAAACTTTAGAAAAGGGAATGGGACATAGCTCAGTGCACCCTAGGTTCAATCCCCAATACCAAGGGTGAGGAGGGGAGTGGAGAACCAAATCTTGCCAATTACCTAACAAAACCAAAACCCCTGCGGGGTCAGACGGCCCTCAGGTAGTTAAAGACTGTCTGTACACAGCCCGTCCCAATGCCCACCTCTACCTCCCACGCAGCCGGGACACATGCCTTATATCAGGCCACCGCACGGGGATCAGCCCATTATCCGCTGTGCACCACACCGCCCACTCCTGTGGGTGCCAACCCACTGCTCACAGTTGTGCAGACCCCTGCTGAGGAGTATCAGGACCCAGGCCACCACTCAAAGCCCTCCTAGGAGCCCCCAGCCCTTGCTCTATCACCCTGGCCTCTCCACCTCATGCACAGTGCTGTCCTGCCAAACAAGAGCCTTGAGGCCGAGCTGAGAAGGAGCAGTACCTCCACAGAGAACACACTCCCAGGCTTATGCCGGAAAGGTGCAGTCGGGTCCTCCGGGTTGAGGGGCTTCAGGGTGGGATCAGCCTCATAGGAGAAGGGAGTAGGACTCAGTTTTGCAAAGTCAAAGACCAAATTATCGAGGATAAATTCCACCAAGGGGTCCTTAGGCAGGCCTGGGAGGGCAGGTGTACGACACAGGATGAGCTGGGAGGAGTTCACATTGCAAGGTTCCTCAAACTGTTGGAGAAGACAGAAGTGTCACGTGAAGGGCTGCATGGGAAGGGGGCTGAGCAAAGATGTGAGCAGCCATTGGGGGCAGGGAGGTGGGGAAGGGGAGAGGAAGGCCAGCCTCATGCAGACAGGGAGGCCCAACTGGCTTACCCGCTGACCGCCACAGGAGGCTCCAGGGGGACACACGGCCTCTGGGACCACACGGCGTCTCCGCCCCAGACCCTGACCAGGCTGCAGAGTTTCCCGAGCCACAGTCACTCGGATTCTTGGTGTCTGTACCACATCCAGATTCTGGCCACGGACCCAGATCTCACGGCCTCCACTGAAACACAGCACACGAGCCACACACGGTTTACTAAAACCAGGATTGAAAGTACGACCTGGTCCCAGCTAGCTCAGCCCCAGCTCAGGTCACAAGAACTTTTCTCCCTATCAGCAGCACAGATTCACAGCCCCCCACAGAAAGCCCTGAACTGCTCCCAGAGTAGAACTCCTTGTCACATGTCATGCACTGAGCCTTTAGTGCCAACCTGAGGAAGCTCTTGGTGGGGCCAGCAGAGGTGACATTAGGGTCTGCTGTATACTTGAACTGCCCATGCTGTAGCCTCCGCTCCGTGGCCCCAAACCACACAGTCACAGGAAGGGTGGCAGGTGTGGCGTATGGGCTGGTCTCACAGTGCAGCTGTTCCAACTGTGGCTCCAGAAGCCTATAGAAGGGAGACAAGAGTGGAAGGCAGGTAGCAGTGCAGGATGGGGTACCAGCTTAGGCCTTATTCAACTCCCCTCCTTACTGACTGAAGTCTCCAACACACCCTGGCCTCAGGAAGGTCTAGCCACTTATGGGGCAGATGTGGTCCTCCTCCTGCCCCCACTCTCCCCACTCTCCCCAGCACCCCACCCCCTTCTTCCTCTCCGAAGCCTGTAGACTTTCATAAGATGAGGAATCAGCCCTCACAAGCGACAGGGCTGGTCTCCCACTACCACTCGAAGGTCCTCCAGGCGCCCAGTCAGGAACTTAGAACCATTCAGAGTAAGGTAGGTGCCCCCAGCTTTGGGGCCTTGGACTGGAAAAATGGAATACACCTTGGGGTCCTGTAGGAAGGGCAACAAAGAAAGACAGATGACTGTCAGACTGAGGGACCCCAAGACAGACAAGACAGCCCTGGGTTGGGAAGCCCCGTGAAGGTGGTCCACTGGCAGCTGAGGGCATCTCACGGTGTGTGACTCAGGCACCTGGTAGGCAAAGTTGAGCTCCGAGATGCCGCGTCCTCTTCCTGGCACCTCCACTGCCACAGCACCAGTCACTTCCTTCCCACTGGCACCGGTAATGCACACGAGACTGCAGGCACAAGGCAGGCAAGGGGCTGTAACACGGCATGGAGAGCCCGCAAAGTAACGGAGCAGCCCCTCCCCACTCCTCACCAGCAGGTGGTCCCCCCTCCCCATCCTACAGTCAGGCCGGCATCGTCTCTTCATCTGGAGGGCTCTCCTATGGCACATGGCAGAACTTGGCACTGAAAACGTTCATGGTTCCTCAGAGGCCTCCAGCAAGGAGGAATCATCCCTCTGTTGTGCCACCTTCACAGAGAAGCCCTGTCAAGGCTGACTGTGGGGTAAGCCACGCTACTGAGCGGGCTGCTCTACCAGCATCACGGGCGGCACATGCCTTGCTAAGTAGTAGAAGCACAACTTCCCGGTAGAAAAAAGTACCTGAAGACCCCCAGCCAGACCTGGAGATAGACGTGAACAGTGTGAGAAAATGCTGGTTCTTAGCTAGAAAATGGGAGTTTGGGGCCAATTAATTCCACAGTGTTTAGCCTGCACTGGCTGAACTCTGTGACACTGTCACAATCCCTGCAAACTGGAAACACAGAACAAGGAGTGCGTGAGCTACCCAGGGAAGGCTCCAGCCAGAATATATTTAAACTGCTTTATAAATCATTTCATAAGTCTCATGTCTCTGGAATCATTGACCGTCATAGTCTCCTTAGGTTCTCAATCATAACACATTTTGAGAAAAGCTCCATGTTCTTCCAAAGTGTTTACTTATTTAAAATAAAGATTGTGGCTGAGCATGATGGCGCATGCCTGTAATCTCACCACTCAGGAGGCTGAGGCGGGAGGATTGTCATGAGTTTGAGGCCAACCTAGGCTACATAGTCAGTTCAAGGTCAGCCTGAACTACATAGCAAGACCTTGTCTCAAAAAAATATACAAAAAATAAAATAAGGGCCGGCCAAATAGCTCAGCGGACTAAAGCGCCTGCTCAGGCAGAGCGCAGCAGCTGGGATTCAACCTCCCTGCCTGTGGGGTGCACTGAGACAGAGATTGAGACTGGGAGTGGTGGCACATGCCTGTAATACCAGCGCTTGGGAAGCTAAAAATAGGAGAATCACTGCAACTACGATCTGTGTAGTAAGACCCTGTAGACCCTGTACCCTGTAGGCCCTGTACTCAATACAGAAAGAAAATAAAATAAAAAAGATAGTGATGCTAAGAGCAGTGGTGCACACCTAATTATCACAGCACTTAGGGAGGATCACAAGCCAGGACACACTTGGTTAGAGACCAGCCACTAACGACAGTACTATCATAACTATATCCACAGTCATTGAGAAAGGCAAACACCTGAGCAGAGCCAAAAATCAGCCTTGGCCAGCAACCGTGCCCCCAGAAAGCTCTGAAATGACCCCCCTAAACAGTCCAAGCCAGAAATCTATGTGTAGGTACAGGAGCCTGGATGGGTGTTCCAGTGCCTTCATGGAACCGCCCCCACTCTGAGACACTGGGACTGCACTCAAAGAAGACAGAGGAGGAGGGCAGATGAGCAGGGAATAGGAAGCCCTGAAGGGAAAGACACCATGGAATCCAACCACACTGGAACCACCAGCTCACCTGCTGGAGACGTCATAATCCTGGGCATCCACGGCACAAGGCACTCCAGCCACCTTGACCATGTCCAGGACATCCTGAACATGCTGGCCCAGGTTGGAGCCCCTGATGGTGATACGAGTGCCTCCATCTACAGGCCCACTCAGGGGTTCCACCTGTTCAGGACAAGGACTGCTCACCTCTGCCCACCTGCTGACCTCCGGCAGCACAGAGAGGCAGCCCCAGCCTCCCCACTTTTCATCCCCGACATCCATGGCACAGTCACCCTCTGCCCAAGGACAGCAGTGAGGCCAGCATTCCCACCTACCGAGGAGATGAGAGGTGCAGGGCACTGGATGGCCACAGCCTCAGCCTTGCCACAGGCCTCCCTGGCCACACAACGTGGATGTTCTCCTTTGCACCACACACAGCCATACTGGGGCATGGCGGTCTGGCAGCGGCTGCAGTCCCCGTGTCCCACAGAACAATCATACAGTACCACTGGAGACAACAGGGACTCATGTGAGAGGCAGGACTGGAAAAGTCTAGCTACCATGAGCCTGCAGCACACATAGCTGCCCATGTGACCCTCCAGGGAGCTCACCATGCAGCCCTTCAGCACTGTCCACACGCAGGCGGCCAGCCCAACGCAGAAACAGCTCCACTCGGAGTTCAGGCTGCAGGGCCTCATAGCTGAGCTGGAGAAGAGGGTGTGGTGTTAGCTGGGAGCTGGAGAAGGCATCAGGCCTTGGAGAGGCAGCTCACAGAAAGCAGCACAATGACTCACTATCAGTATAGCATCAGAGATCACAGCTGGGGTGCAGGGATTCCATAGCATAAAAAGGTAGGAGGTTAGAGGCAGAACTGGATTGGAAAGGTTTGCTGGATTGGAAGGCTACACTGCCATAGTCTGAGTAGAAGCAACCATCTGCTCCTTCAGGGTCAACATGGGGATAGGGACAATGTGGCATAGCCAGCTACAGTTAATAATCAGCCTGTGGCCCATGTACCCTTGTCTACCCATGCTTCCATGGTCTGTACCTGGTGTTTCTGGCACGTGACATGGCACCAGGTATCCGGAGGCAGCTCACACTCAACCTGGGCCTTCACTGCCACCTCAAGGCCCTCTAGTTGCATCACACACTCACTGTCTCCTGGACTATCCTGGGGACAGAAGATATAACTGTTAGGGCAACTTCTGGAGCTGAGCCCCAGGAACTTTCCAGGTCCTCAGCAAAGGCTCTTGGCTGAGGGTGACACCTGAGGCTATGACCTCTGCGGACTGCCCAAGGTTCAGGGTCTCTCATTCAAAGCGGCTGCAAGGATACACATACTTGCAAGAGGCGGAGATTCCGGCCACGCAGGCGGACCTCTCGTTCCACGTGGACAGGCATCAGTGTAGAGCTCTGGACACTCTCTACACAGGGACAAGAGCTGGCTCTCCAACTCACCTCTCCCTGCGTGCAACAAAAACACAAGTGTGTGCAGCGCACCCTGCCCACCTCAGCTTCTGCCAAGCCCTGCCCTTCCCCACGGAGAGTCCCGAGGTGAGGGGGGCCTGTGTCTCCCCAGTCCCCTCCCAAGGCCTCTTTCCTGGGCTGGACCTCACCAGCTCCCAGAGCCCGGGGGTGTCGTACTGGTAGTCCAGGCTGGACAGGATGAGGGGGGCGGGGGGGCCCTCGTGCTCTGCTGAGTCTCCATCACCTGAGAGGAGGGCGGAAGTGGAGAAGGCGGGCACGTCACCCCCTGTCCACTCATCTGCCTCGGGCAGCTCGCCGCCTTCTCTCATGAGCCAATCCAGAGCAGGCTTCGTGGAGCCAGCGGCCCCTGGGAAAGTGGTGGCAGGAGCAGTGCCAGGGGGCTGGTCCAGGGCCACCGTAGAGGGAAGGGCCTTGGGGTCAGGCTCTGCAGGGGACACAGCTGCTACTTCTGAGGGTGCTGGGTGGGAGGTCGAGAGGTCCTCAGGTGTGGCTGAAGGCCCCAAGTCAGTGGGGACAGGGACAGAGTTTCCAGGTCTGGTGGGGAGGCTGGACAGGAGGGGCTTCTCATGGAGAGGTGACTCTGTGGAGGTGGGGGAAGGTATAGGGCTGGGACCTGTCCAGGGCCCCCAGGGGCTGAGCAGGGAAGGCCTGACCCCAGGTGATACATCTGAGGCTATAGTTATGGAGGGAGCACCAGCCTCCACAGGAATGGTATAAGGAGTAGGCGTGACCATGGCTTTAGGGGTTGTGGCTGGGAGGGGGCTAGGTATGTCTCTTGCAAGAGGAGCTAGGGAGAAAAGCGGGCTCTGCAGGGGGAGACAGAGAAGGACAGGAAGGGCCACTCAGCAGGCAAAGAGGAGCAGGCAAAGGGTATGTTAAGAAGGAAGGAGACCAAGGAAAAGAGAAACAAAAACAACCCATTAATTCTCCAAAGGAGAAACACAGAGGACTGGCTCCAGGGGGTGTCTGTGCTGAGGTGAGGCAAAGGCCGCACCTCCTGCCTGTCAGCTATAAATGTCCTCTCCCAAAACTGGCAGGACAGATCTGCAGCTGCTCCCCAGTGAGTCCATCTTACACAGTGGCTCCGGCACTCAGAACGGAGCCTCATGCAGGCAGGCAGGCAGGCAGGCACACAGACCCTGGGCCATCAGACAACCTCACACTGGGGACCCAAGCTCCCACATACCCCTCCCAGTGCCCACTCACCTGCTGGCTCACCACCATCGGCCCAGCATCACATGTGGCCTTGTGTGTGCACAGGTGCTGCCAGACACACCAGTTACAGCCCCAGCGGCTGCTCACGCACGCCTGGCACCTGCACAGAGCACAGCCATGGGGTGGGTGTCACCACAGGGAAGCCCAGAGCCCGGAGCTGGGGTGGAACTCACGGTGCAGATGGATGGAGCTCAGTGACTGCCACACAGTCATAGATGGAAAGGGAAGCTTTGACAATCACCACGGTGCCAAACCTGAGCTCCACATTCATGGACACATGGTCTGCAAAGGGCAAGAGAAGGCCAAGTGAGCAGTGGCCAGGCACCAGAGCCACCACACAGAGACCATGTAGAGTGAGGCAGACACCCTGAACGGGAGGAACTCAGAGTTGGGAAATACCATCCACAGGGCAAAACTTGACACTGTAGTGTTGGGAACAGTAAAAGGACTCAAAGCCATCAACTAGCCAGGCATGGTGGTGCACGCCTATAATCCCAGCACTCAGGAAGGTTAGGTAAGAGGATCACTGCAAATTTGAGGCCAGCCTGGGCTACATGATGAGTTCAAGATCCTGTCCCCCAAACACACACATACATGCATATGCACAGGCACAGGCAACACAGAAGCCATCGGCTCTGGGATCTTGGGCTAGATTTACATCTCATTCCAGTCACAACCCTTGGAGCCATGTGGGAGCCAAGTGGGGCTCTCAGGTACAGGGAGGGCCCCTTCTTTCACTCACCGGCTCCTTTCTGCAGCACGGGGACCTCACTAGGGTCTGGGGAAGGGCACATCACACCAGAACCCGTCAGTAGGGCAGGACTCTGATGTTCTCCAAAGTAGCAAGAATATGACTCCCCTGGCCACAGGGGTGGCAGGTCTGGCACCAACAGGAAAACCTATCAAGAAAGCCCAGGACAAATAATAGAAAAAGGAATTATATGGATTACATAAAATAGCACACACACACACAGAATTTTAAAAAATAAGTGTTATGCATATGCGCACATGCACACACACACACACACACACACACACACACACGCCCAGGACACACTGGTCATCGGGCCACAGATCAGGGATTGCATTTATGGGGTACCCAGTGTGGACAGCACCTGTGGCCTCTAGCCCCCAAATGTTCACAAACACCCCTGGCCTGCATTAGTAACAAACAGAGAAACTAAGGTCCAAAGAAGAGTATCTACACAAGGCCACAGAGGATTTCATGCACAAGACACAAAAATATAATTCATCCCTAGCCACGCCCACTAGGCCTCGCCTACTCTATAGTCATTCACCTCCCTCTTCTCCTCACGGCTGATGTTGGCAGGGCTCATGGCTGCCACTCGCAGACAGCCTGGCTCAGGCTGGAAGCTCCACAGCCACTGCTCTGGACGCTGGCCCCTGGAGCACTCAGAACGGCGACTGCACCTAATTGAGAATGACCAACATCTATCTGTGACCGTCACTGGAGGGTCACTGGAATTCACAAGACAGGAATACCTATAATCCTAAAGCCATGCACAAGGCCCACAAATAGGGAGTGACACCCTATGTCTGCCCTGCAAGGCAATGATGCCAGGGACAGAGAGTGGCAGGGGGCTGGGAGCATCCAGGGGTCAGGCGTTGTGAGTCAAGGACCAAAAGTCAGGAATCCTGGTTGACACAATTATGCAGGCGCACTGGGGAAATGGGATAGGAGGTAGCAGAGCACCAACCTGCCAAGGAGCACACACCACCCACAATACGGGTCCCGGTGAGCGAGGCAAGATGCACAGTCCAGGTGCTGGGCACAGGATGCCACAGGAACCTTCACAAGCTATAGGGCAGAGAGGATCTGGGGCCAGCAATCCAAACACCAGGTACTCACCCATATCAAGGTCCCTGGCCACCCACAGGCCCCTCCCACAAGCCATGGTCTAGCTCAGGTCAGGCACTCACTGTGGTCTGCGTCATTACATACAGGTGCTCGAAGTTTCCATCAAAGGTGAGGTCTCTGCTCACTGCAGAACCCCACTGGATGCTCTGTGTGGAATATGAGTGGCCATCACTCCCCAAGCCCAGGTACACCTGAGAACAGAGACCCCAAGGTCTGGCACCAGGTCCATGGCCACAGGCCCAAGGCCTCCTCCACTGAACACAGAAGCAACTTTAAAGACAAGAACTTCTTTCTGGGCAGTTACAGGTCATTGCAACCAGCCTAGGGTGGGAGAGTATACAGGTAAACACCTCCCAGCCCTGGGAAGAGAAGCACAGATCGTCTCTCCCAGCCCAGGGCTGGGGGCCATGTCATACATCACAAATCCCAGTCTCAAGGATCACAGGAGATGCGCTTCCTGGGCTTGGTTCCCAGCAGCCTGTTTCCTCCAAAGCCGGGGACAAGGCCTAGTACTTCCTGTGGTCTCACCCTGTGCAGCTGTCCTTGACTGTCTCCCAGAAAAGCAATGGTGTTTCCATCCTCTATGGTGACTGCCACAGCTGTTAGCTGAACCCCTGGCCACTCCAAAACTGGTGTGGCTTCCAAAGGGACACGGCTGGCCATGGGGCTGGGTGTGTGGTCTGAGCCACAAGGAAAAGCATCCGGGGTGTCCTGCAGACATCAAGAAGCATGAGAAGGCCCTACGTGGAGAACTACCCTGCTCCATGCTCCCTGACAACCTCTCTACCCAGCCCTTCCCAACAACCCCACGCTGGGCAGCACCTCATAAGAGTGGTGTCCTCAGCCCTCCCATAGTGCACCGGTCTCCAGCTGCCTTGGGCAGCTTCCTGATGCTCCTTCACCTCTTGATCCCCACCCCAGTTTGTGGCCCCATCTTCTCCTAGTCCTAGCCTGGGAGCAAGCCCTCTTGCTGCTGTCCTCTGCCTTTCCCTGAGCCATTCCCAAGCCTTCTAGCCTAGATCCTCTGCACTTTTTTTTTTTTTGTTTGTTTTTACTTTTACTTATTACAGGGTCTCACTATGCAGTTCAGACTCGTAGTGATCCTCCTGGCTCAACCTCCCTGGCACTGGGATTACAGGACTGCACCCCCTTGCCCCATTTCCATGGCCAGCACAGCACACCAAGGTTCCAGAGCCAGCACAGCATGTGCGTCAGGGATCAAACTCAGGTCCTTGTGCTTGCCCAGCAGGCGCTTAGATGGCTGAGCTATCTCCCCAGCCCTAGCCCCCTGTACTTCCAATTGACCCACTCCCCCTGTAAGGAGTTTCTTGCCACTGTATTGATCCTGAAGTTATAACCACACAGCCCTTAACCTCACTCTTCTGCTCCAGAATATAAACAGTGTCATTCCAGCATCGGCCCCTTCCCTAGCCCAAGACCACCTCTGCAAAGCCACCTCTTCAGCACCTGATCTAAGTGCACCCCTGCACTGCCATCTGCTACCCCCAATGCTCTGTTTCCATTACTCAGGCCCAAAGAAGCTCTAATACCTGTTGACCTGACAGTCCCCCACCCTACCATCAGTTTCCCAGCAGGTTCCTTGGGCAGCCGCTTGGCCCTGGCTACCTGACCAGCAGCCCTACACAAGGCAAAAGCCAGGGCCATGTCAGCACTCACCACTGGCAGCTGGTCACAGGAAGAGCTGACATGATATGCAATGTAGGCCACCTCAGTCTTGTCTTCAGCAAGGCCCTTCCGGGTGTAACAGGCATCTCGTGTGTGATTAGCAAGCCGGTCGACCTCATCCAGGGGGAAGGCACAGAGTGCAGATGCTCTAGACGCCCCAGTAGCCGCAGAAGGTGGCTGGCCCACGGTGGGGGGTGCCGCTGAGGAGAAGGCTGCAAAAAGTACCTCCCCACCAGCCATCTCCCCAGATGTGGCCACAGCTGCAGCCTGGATCAGTCCGTAACGGCCCCCCTGGCAGGCCAGAGGCAATTCCACATAGGAGTAGTAATGCTGATCCCAAAGGCACACACGAGACACATAGGCACGGAAGGCTCTAGATGGAGCCTTCAGGTCTCGGCGCAGGAACAGGAAGTAGGCATTAGCCCCGCGTACGAAGGCACTCACAAAGTGGTGGCTGTACTCGGAGAGGTGGCCCACTGCCAGCTTGGCTGTCTCCTCATAGGAGAAGGCAGCTTGAGGGTCTGGCGGCCTCAGGGCCCGTGTTGTGATGGGTGGAATGCCACCCCCTACACCTCTGCTGGTGTATCCCCTCCCCACAAACAAGAGGGGCTCCCCTGCCAAGCCCTGGGCCACCAGCCCCACCGTACTGACTGCAGGGTCATTGGCAGCCACATACTGGGTGTCCCCAGGCCGCTCTGGCTGCAACAGCAGTTGCCCAAGCTGCCCCAGGCGCCTCTGTTCACAGACACCCTGGTGTACACTCCCACACACCACCAGGGCCCCTGGGCTCACAAGGAGCAGCTGGTTGGGATTGTTGGTAAGCTGTGCCTGGGGGCACTCATCAGGCATCACTGGCGGTAAGCAATCTCTGCTGTCTAGCACAGGGCCCGTGGACACCATGGCCTCCAGGTGCAGTTCAGGGCTCAGCTGGAACAGGTAGTTGGTAGCCCCCAGATAAAGGGTGCCAGAGGTGGGATCCCTTGCCAGGTGCTGCAGATGTGTGCCATTGGGAGTGAAAGCAGCTGGTGGAGGGGGCTGGAGGGCAAGGACCCACCCAGCCCAGAGCGCCTGGAGAAGAGCTGAGCCAAGAGCAGGCATGGTCACCTGGCAAGGAGAGATCAAGTGGAGCTCATGTGGTCCCCAGAGTACCCTAAGGTCTCTGGTAAAAAACAAGTCTGCCAAGATGCCCCTCCTAACCTTAGGCTAAACAGGGGGCCCAGGCCCAGATGGGCACCACAATCCAGAATACCCTCAGGCCCATTCATACTCCACCCAAGAAAGAAAAAGGAAACACTGTCCCTGGAAACTTCAGCACCACCCCTTCCTGCAGGCACTACACTCTCAGGAGACCTGTAGCCTCCCTCCAATAAACACACACACACACACACACACACACACACATACACACACACACACTACCTAGCACTACCACACAGATCAAGAGCAGGGCTTGAAAAGGACAGAAGTGTGA
>NDGM010095721.1:0-13349 GCA_002564305.1 Octomys mimax | reverse complement strand
AGTATGCGCGTGTGTCACACGTGCTTTGGGTATAAATGTTAAAATAAATTTGTTTCTTGTGCAAAAAAAAAGAAAAGAATTGGATGGAATAATTTAAGTATACCAAGAAAATCTTAAAAATTAGTAACAATTAACTTAGGCACAAATGTGTGTGTTTAAGAAAGGAAGCAAAGGGCTAGCCAGATAGCTCAGCAGAATAAAGCGCCTGCTTAGACAGGCTCAGGGACCATGGTTAGACCCCAGGTGTGTAGTGCTGGCCCTGCCCCTGGGGCAGGCTGAGACATTGACTGAGACTGGGCATAGTGGCGCTGAGATCCTGTAATCCCAGTGCTTGGGAGGCTGTAAACAGGTGGATCACTATGAGTCCGATCCATGTAGTGAGATACTGTAGACCCTATGCCCAATGCATTGAAAGAAAGAAAGAAAGAAGCCCATAGGGAGTGAAGCATCATGTGTCCTTCACCTGTGTCACTTAAGTGAGTCCTTCCTAGGTGGGTTATGCCAGATGAATTTGCTCTGATCTTGTTAATGTCCTCTCTTAGAAACATGAAATAAAAATAATAAACCCTTTTGTCAATGAAGTCAATCAGCTATGTAAACCCATTTTCAAAAGAGTTAAACGAAAGAAATTCTGGGATATAAGCCATTTCAGCCTGCAATCTATACCCAATCAGTGCTTCTAGGACTGCAGGGTCCAGTACTGGATGAGAGATCCATACACAAAAGAAAATCCAAGGGAAGTATCTAGACTCGTCACCAGAAAAGTTTTCTTTAATGCTTACACACTGAGGCAAATAGATTTTCAAAGCATTAATTGTTAGGAAACAAAAGCTTTTCCCTTGGTGAGGATTGATCACCTGTGAAAACGATTAAGTCTCTAAGCCCAGCTTATTTAATTCCCTTTTAAAGTGTTTAAGGAGAAAATGAAACTTTGATTCAAAGGAATATTGAGTTCACATTGTCAAAACTTTTAGATTCTCACTTTTCATGTTTAGAAATTCACAGTATAGACTAATTCAAATTTCTCCAGGGAGAAAACTCCAGATGTGGATTTGTAATGTTTTGAGGTATTGTTGATGTTATATTGCTTTGGTGGAGACAGTAAGCTCAGTTCTTTGGATTCCATTAATACACATTTGACATTTTCCGTAAGCTCAGTTTTGTTCAGACCTGAATTGACTGAAAGAGACAAATCGAATACCAGTAATGTCAAGAGCTCCCAAACAAACTGGGCCAGCACAAGATGCACAAGTGTGACAACACCCAGAACTCTCTGCTGTCTCTAAGGACAAGTTGAGCACCTCAAATCCTGATTTCTAATGATCAAAAGTAGTAATTTTTGAAGGTAGAAATGCTGTGTGTTATAAAAAAGAGTAGAAATAAAAACCCTAAATATATCCAAGTTTGGTGTATGTCATTATTCAAAAGTTTCATTACCTTAGAAGGACATGAGATACTATTAAAAAGAAAAGGCATGTTAAATAAAATTGCATCCATTTCCATGTTCTGCACTTCTGTTTCACATAAAATCATACTCTATTATAAAACAGCCTGCTGTTTTGCCCCCTAACAATACACAATATCTGAGCTAAAAGTAATTTTTAATTCTCCTTTTGGTAGCACGTGAAGATGCTGAGTCAATTGAAAGCTTTTAGTGTATCTGATTGTTCCAGATTAAATCACCAATATCTACAGCAGTGCAATAGCTGAAAATATACTTTTTGCTCCAATACAAGGATCATGAGATGCAAATGTTACTAATGACACGTGATTAATTCATGTAAGGCTTTTAAGGATTTAAATATTCTGCTATAGACAAAACACAGTATTCTATCCTGTATTCAAAAGCAGCTAAAAAAAAAAAATGATTTCAACATTTCCTCACACCAAGAACAAATCCTCCGCGTTGTTATTTGAAATAATTGGCTATTATCCTCTCCTTACATTAAACAGGTAACTGCAAATATAAAGTAGTACAAGTCTGTTTCAGAAGCTCAAGCCTTTACTAACTTTGTAATTTTTTTTGAACAGGCACAACTTTGGAAAACTGTCCCGAAGAACTATCATTTAACGATTAGAAACTTTGCCTCACATTAAATTTATGACAACACTTTGTGGTCGATCACTTCTACCTCAATCCATTACCGTTAACAACAAATTATAAAGAAATGAAGCAGAGTGATGACACATTTACACACGCATATATTTTCCAACACATTCAAAATATTGCTGCTACAATTGTAGGTCCATTCCTCCTTCTAAGGAAAAGCTGAATTACCTGCCATTCATTTTCCTCTGCAAATGAGTTTGTCACTGTACATTAGCAAGCTTTTCCGATTATTTTGCTAAACACACACTTGCTTTTAGTATTGCTAAACGTGCTCTGTTTAAAAGCTTAGCAGATAGTAGCCCTGCTCAGCCCTTACCCTAGTCCCTCTGTTAAACACATTTACCTTTATTTTGAAAGAAAAGGTAAAACCGAAGAGGCTCTTACCAGAGACAGAAAACAATTCGTTCAGCTAGATCCAACAGTGCTCTGTGCAGCCAGGCAGCGTGAGTGATCCCTGGGCCTCACACAAAAGCGAGATAATTGGCTCTCCACGTAGAGATGTAAACATCCATCATAATGGCATTGGGCTGAAGCTGAACGCTACCTCAGCTGTTCTATGTACTCCGGCTGAGAGATGATGTCACAAACATCAACTGGGTGTACTCTCATTGGCTTCTGTTACCTGGAATCATATCTTAACCCTAAACTGTCAGCTGCAAATTGAAATGTGCCTCTCTCACTATAACATCCGCCGAAAGTGAGAGTGTAAATCATACTGAGTTACTCGAGGATCACAAACTGAAACTACTACCATCTCACTACCCTCAATCCTATTTGTTTAATTAATTAATTAGAATCTGTAAGGGATTTTAGTTCCCAGCTGCATTTATGAAATCATTGCACTTAAAGGTATTTCACAGCAGGCGTGTTAAAAGAAATGATCAGTGTAATCACAACATATGAGATTTAAAATTTTCTAATTCCTTAGCTTTGATATGTGCCAGCCTATGAATTTCAGAAAGTTAAGTTCAGAAAAATTACAGTGTAGACAGTTGTACAGGAGAACTTTCAAATAATTTGGTCAGAAGAGCCATGTTTCTTTCTAAATCTAATAAAAACACAAAAATGGTAATGCATTTTATTTTCCGAATGTCAAATAGCACCAAAGCTTTGTGTAATAAGCCTTAAATATGAGATATTAAAATCCAAAATAAATAAAATAGTACATTTTATTATTGTTTTTTTTTTTTTTTTCTAAAAGTAATTTACAAGTCACAGGACCTGCAGATGCTCTCATCTCAGTTACTGAAAGCTGCGTTGTGGTACATTGCCAGTCTCTGTGAGCACAAATGGGGAAGCATTACCCCCTTCTTACCTTCTGTCATGACAAAAGCCCCAGGTTTCCCCTCAGGCTTGTGTCCACTGGGAGAGGAGGACAGTGGGCTAAGCTAGCTGCAGGAGCTTGCTGCCAGAGAGACAGAGTTGCAGTCACTTGACCCCAGCTTCCCCCACCCAAAAGAGCCATCAGCAGCATTACTGTGTGACACACGAATTACCAGAGCCATTTGATTCCCAAGCTCCTTCTGGGTCCAGTGCAGCTCTATCCCTACCCTGGAAAGCACCTTCAAAGCTGTGCTGCTCAGCATGCTGGCATTACAGGCACCTGGGAGGGAATTCTTTTCATTCTTCTCTACCTTTAGGGGCCAGAAAGTCGCAGCCCATGAATTTATCTGCTTATGTGTTGCTTCATTTCCTTCTAAATAATCAATTTAGGGTCAATGTTTAGTACAATCCCTCTATATCTCCAGTATCAGGAAGTTACCTCTATTGATGGCTTCAGTGAGAGTTCTAAAAGTCTGTAATAAATGAAGGGGAACTTTCATAAACCATACATCCACAACTTCTTCTCAAGTTCTGACTTTTGAAATTCAGTATATTTGACTAAACTTAACGGCAGGTTAGACTGTGACATAAGGGCATGAGTTGAGATGCAGATGGAAGCTCAAAAATCCGGGTTTCCTCATGTATCATTTGTAATAACTGTGAGAACTTAACATGTTTATATACAAAATAAAGACAGTAATGTCACCTACAGCAAAAGCTGTAGGAATTAGATGAGGCAAGGGCTTGGGGAGATGGCTCAATAGAATAAGCACTTCCCTGGAAAGTGCAAGAGTCTGAGTTCAATCCCTGGTTCCGTCAAAAAAAAAAAACAAAAAAAAAAACAATTAGATGAGGCAATATATAGAAACTTGTAACACTACACAAAAGTGTTGTAAAATATAATGTATAATTAATGTCATTATTCAAAGATCCAATGCATTCAGTTCAAAAGCATATGGGAGATGTAAAATGTACAGTTGATTCAGTGCCCTGATGAGAATGAAAGAAGAAAAATTAATGTTGCAAATTAGTTTGGCTTTTTACACTTTCACTCAGGATCTTCTTCTGAAGTTGTTTTACCTCACAGAATTAAATGGAATCTAATCACATTAGTCAAGTGTAATATTTTAACTCAAGAAAACTATTTGTCAAAATGTACTTTGGGGCTAACATGAAAGGCACTGTTCATTTATTTCTGTTTAAACACATGGAACTTTAGTTGGAACTGTGTAGAGAAAAAGGTCCACTGCCACACGAAGTGACACAAAATTGAATTACAGATCAGAAAGATGTATTTGGACAATGGGAATGTCAACCATATTTCTGGTAGACAAATGATAAGGCAAAGATATTATAATTGCTAAAAGAAGCTGCCAAGGAGGAAATAATTCATAAAATAAAATATGTTCTTCTATTTCATGGTTTATATAAAATTTTAATGGTATAAATATTTAATACCAGAGATAGACAACTAACAGAATTAGATTATATCCTGTTGAGTACAAAAAAAAACATGCTAATACATGTGCAATTCAGTCAATTTTTGAGATAAATGTATGTTCCGGTGATTTTAATGTGCAGAAATGACACCCTTTCATATCTTGCTTTGCATTTCTTTGGATTCTGCCGTGTTATACACAAAGAGCTTAAATAATAATGCACTAATGAGACTGGAAAAATAGAATATTCCGAATGCTCCACAGGTATCTGGAATCAATGACCTACATTATACACAAAAATCATTAATGAGTAATTATCCTACTAGAGGTCCCCAATTCTGTGTAGCTAAAAGATATAAATAAGATTTTTAAGACTCTGCAGTTTAGTGGTTAAGTATACAAACTGAAGACACTAAGAAAATCGGTAGCAGAATTTGAGATTCCACACAATAAATGTGAAAAGAATATCATGCTGACGATTTGAATTGTGTAGAACACTAATGTTACTGGAAATCATTTAAATTCCTTGGAGAATGATTATGGAAGAAGGCAAATAACTAGAAATATTTCGTATAGAGATACTAGTATAACTGTATAATGAAGAATGAGTTTTTGCCCATACATGAATTAGCTAATTAGCATCTCATTTCAACTGATTAGCTCAGACTATACTTTAGCTTTAAATAATATTTTGGTTTTAAATAAATAACCACATGCCAACAAATGTATAGTTTTATACATATATTATTACATGTGTAATTTTTTTTCTCATTTATGTATTTGGGTCAAGGTCTCGCTATTCAGTACTCGTAATGATCCTCCTGTTTTAGCCACCTCAGCACTGGGATTACAGGCTTGCACCACCGTGCCTCATTTCAGGGGCCAGTTCGGTGGGCCCGGGAAGGCATCATGGCATGTGGTACCAAGGATCGAACCTGGATCGCTGCGCTTGTCAGGAAGGTGCTTAGACTGCTGAGCTATCTCCCTGGCCCCTGCATGTATAGTTTTAAATAAATGTATGTATATAGTCAGGGAAGTTATAGATACTTGATAAAATGATGATATATAAAAATAAATCAATCAAGTATTCTAATGCTACTTGAACTGCAGTTTGTACATACGTCTAGGTGAACCCCAAAATAAGATGGTGTGTATTTCATGTTGAAACTGACAATAAAGCATAAATATGCATACTATTATGATAAAATAATATTCACAAATACAATATGATTACATATGTAAGAAAAATGCAAACGGAAAAAACACCACACTAAGCAGTGCCAAGACAAATACAGGAATGGTATTATTTCTAGAACAATCTCCATAATACATATGTGGAAACAATATATATAATTTTTCAGGAATATTTGAAAAATATTAATTTCATAAAAGGAAAAGAAACATTATATTTTGGAACATTTTGACCACTACTGTTTCAGTATGCACATATTTCCAAATGAAGTGGCCAGTTAACACTTATAAGTTCCCAAAAATATAAAAGATCTTAACTAAAAAAGCATTAAAATACTTAAAATAAGAGGAAACCCCTTATAAGAATTAACCTTGTTTTTTTTGTTTTTGTTTTTGTTTTTACAGGCATGGAATATTTTCTGATATAAAGAACATAGAATCGATAAGCATATATTTGACCAATCAAATAGATATTTACATCTCAAATTTGTTACCATACTTGCTTACTATCTGTTTCCCAGGAGCTGAAATTATTGCAGTATTTAATTGTCTTACAATTATTTCTGTTAATTTTGTAGTTAAACTAATTTTTGATGTTATCAAAACAATATCAGCGCTAGAGTCTAATTAAACTGGAAAACCAGCCTCCAATCGTTCCCAACCTACATATTAATAAGCTTTAGGTTAATACTAACTGCGAGAAAATGAACATGTCCTTTAGGTGATAATTATATGGGCAGAACTTGGGAATCTGAGGGGATGTTTTGAAGTGTTGTGAACATTTTTATCTGAGCAGGTATAAAACCCGGAATACGACATTTTGCTCTCTCACAGCGCGGGCTGTTACCTAGTTGTCCACAAGGTGGCAGCTCTATGTACTTGGCCATAACACTTCACACACTAGCTTAGCTGTATTTATTATTTTTAAACAAAATACAATGCAAAGCATATTAAGTAACTTATGTACATGAGGTAATTTTAAAGTTTAGGGGAGTAAGTGGTGAAGGAGAACTACTTATAAATAGCAACTCCATAAGTCATTTTAAAATATATTTCTACAACCATTGAGCCTTTGCTAACAGACAGTTCAAAGGTTTTCCAGAGATTAGTCTGTTTAGAAGAAATAGTTCTAATTTTATTGAACTCCCCAAAAGACTTTCATTGCTTTTCAAAAGCACAAAGTTTATTCAAACTGTTGGCATTAAATCACTGGCACAGTAAGAGAGCTACAGAGGTTGTGTTTTTCATATAGTAAATTCTAGATAAAACTTACACACATATGAATATTTGTTGATTGATTTCACTTAAATTCTTTTTTTTTTAATTCCTTTTTCAACTTCACTATCACATTTTTTTTCATGCCTACCTGAAGCATGTCTATAAATGTATTATGCTTTTTCTGTTTTTGTGTTTGCTAACTAAAATCTCAACTGACAAGATTCCAACCAACCTATTTGAATAAGAATCTCGGAGAATGGTAAATTGATTAAAACTATTTTATAATCCTACTTAATTATGAATGAAAAGTTTTGATAGGCGACATCAGATTTCATTAAAGTTAATGAAAATAATACAACAATCATAATGTGAAAGCTGTAAAGGAAAGAGAACACAGTTATTATGTCAAACAGTAGTTTGGAAAAAGAATATAAGTGAATACAGAGTACCTTACCAGGTAACAGGATGTCACCTCACTGTTAGGCTGGATGAAGAAAATGTGGTAGAGGCTTATTTGGAGGTGGTGAGTAAGGGATAGAAGGAGACAAAAGGACTGGGCAGAGGGGAGCTGCAGGACCAGGGCCCAGCTCTGCTGTTGAGAGATTGCAGTGCAATACCAGCTGCTAGGGCTTGGAAGTTGCCTGGAGGCGAGGACACATCTACAGCCCATTAGATCTCAGGGACTACACATCTCTCTTGCATATGATCCAGGACAAATTATGCCCATTATTGCGGCAGTACAATTACAAAGCATCACCCTAAATGATCCAGGTGGGCTCTCTCTTTTACCTCAACATGAATCAATACTCCAGACTCACAGGTTGGCCTCTGAATGAGTAAGATGAAAAGGAACCACTATTTCTGTCTGAGTATGAGTGGAGCCTGTGAACATTAATTCTCTGATAGAAATAATAATCTAGTGTTTCTAGAAACTCTGCAATTCCATAGAATTCTAATCATAAGCTGCATTTTATGCCTGAGATCTGCATTAGCTTTATCTTTTAATTGTATTTTCTCAAATATATACCAGCTCTGATATTTTGGGTATTAGTCATTAAGCATTGTCTGTAATAGCACATCTTAATGTATTTCTAATGACATAAATGAGAACATTATCCTTTTTCAGTCTTGATATTGAATTTTATCTATCTTTTCATAATTAAGTGAATGTAAAAGATGTTAAATAAATTCTTGATAATTAGTATCAAGCAACTGGGAGGCATATAAAAATCTTCAAAGTTGTTATAAGCACTTAATAAGGTTCTAGGCTCATAACAAAATCCTATTTCTCCCTGTCCTTGAAAACGTATGTATTTTTCTTTTGCAATTTTTATTGTTATTGGTACATGCTTGCAGTCCATAATGTTTCTATTCATTGGGAAGTTGGTACATGGATGTAACACATCTTAACTCTGTTCTTGACCTTCTCTTGTCCTACCTCCTCCCTCCCTTCAGCTCTTGGTGCCCTGCCATTTACAAGGTGTCAAGCTCCCTCATTGCGATATCTGTCTTCTATTTTGATCTGTCATGTATTCATACTTTGGGTGTCATGTTAAGAGAAACCATGTGAAATTTAAGTTTGGGTGTCTTATTTATTTCATTTGACATTATGGTCTCCAGGTGCATCCATTTTCCTACAAAATGACTCCAATTTACTCTTCTTTGGAAGACAGCAGTGTCCTGTTTTGTACAACTATGTCCCTTTTTTGATCTTTGTAGGATCATGATGATCTGTCAGTAGCAGTTATTTTTCAGTGAGGCATTTTCCACTCACATTATTTCAGTCTTTTTTTCTTTTTGTGTGTTCTAGTCTTCATCCATATTGAATGGGAGTAATTTTTTCACATTTTATATTTTGTACTTCATTAAGTAACTCTCATTTCCATTTGCATACCTTACCAGCAGTTTTGTTATTCATTGATATTATATAATGCTTCATCTCCTTTATTTTCCGTGGAACTGAAAAACTACATACATGGGTCTATCCTCCAAAATAGATGATTGAGGACTGGTGAGATAGCTTAGCGGATGAAATGCTTGCTTAGGTAAGCACAGGGACTGAGATATGATCCCTGGCACCTTATTCTGTGCCAGCCTTGCCCCTGGGCATGCTGAGCTGGCCCCTGAGATGGGTCATGGTGGCACAAGCCTGCAATCCCAGCTCTGGGGAGATGAAAACAGGAGGATCACTACAAGTCCAAGCTGTGTAGTGAGACCTTGTACCAAATACATTTTTTTTAAAAAAAGATGACCGGGTGCTGCTCTGCTTGTTTATAGGTATAGTAGGAAAATATGGCCATCATTTCAGGACAGTTTAGAAAATCAACAAGGGTTAATGACCTGAGGCAATATCTTAGTTGAATGTTATTCCTGTGCTCACTGTTCAACTTGATCCCTGAACTAACTGAAGGTAAATGATCACTCTAAGGACTGCAAGATCTTCATGCTTTGGCAAGACAAATAACAAGAGACCTAACTTTGGCCTCTGTGAGTCAATTGGTACATTTGTCTATGCCCTCTTTCTAAGTTCATCTTTAAAACTGCATTATGGACAACACATATGCTTTCCAGTTCACGCTGGAAAGAAATTAGTGTATGAAGTGGACAGTGCTACCGTCGAGGAGATAATACGTTGCTTTAACAAAGGCTACTTGCTCCTGGTATATTTTCTTTGCACTGTGACAAACAGAGGCTCAAAGCTGTTTGTAGATTGAAAAGGTGACATTTTTTTCTTTCCACATGAATTAACTAGAAAGATGCCCATGGTCACTGACTCACCACAGGGTCCAAAGCAGTGGGCCACCTGACCATGGGCTGAAACCTGCAAACCTCAGAATAACCATTCCTCATTATACATTGATTAGCTCAGGTGCTGTGTCACATGGAAGAGAGGAAAATTCTAGATGTCAAAGACAGCCATGCTGTCACTGTCTGCCTTCTCTTCATCAGACTTGTGGCCGTGTGTTTCTCTGGCACAGGGAGCAAAAGCAGGTTTAGACTTCACCCTCTTTGCATCAGGCCTTCTCACCCCTGCTAAGTTCTCATTCTTAAATATTTTATTTGTTTCCAAATAATGTCCTGACTGAAAGGCTATGCCTTTTATTGCCAAACTACTTCATTAAAACTTTTCCTCACATATGTCTTGTCTCGTCCAAGAAAGCTGTAAATAAGAAAGTGCTTCACATTTCACTTTATATGATATGCTGATATAGATTAAAAACTGAAGTCATGGTACTGGACAAAATGCTTCATGGGACCCCAGGCCCTACCACGGTGATTCTTCCCATAATGGAAGATTTGTTTCTCTGCTTTGTGTAATTAATAGAATGAAGATCCTCAAAGGACAAACATGTTTGTATCAAAAGGACTCAGAAACATAGGTGAAAAAGGCTAACATTGAGAACACCCTATCAAAATTTATTTTTAAATTGCATTTTTTCAGTGTTGGGAATTGAACACAGGGCCTCACAGGTGCTAGAAAAGTGTTCGTCGGGGGAGTACAACTCCTCATTAAATTTAAAATCACTGAGGCTAAAGGGAAGGTTTGCAAAATTTGATTTGCGAAAGGAACTAATCACGTAAAAAAGTTCAGGTGTCAGGCCATTACTAAACTACTCGAAGAAAAACTGAGGAAGGAAATGCGAAGTGGATGCTTGCAAAGTTACTTGGTACTGAGAAACTTGTACCCATAGTTTGAAGTGATAAACAAGGAGATCTTCAAACACATAAATTCCTAAAAATATTCCTATCTGCACCCTTCCTCAGGAAAATGCCGTAAGATCTGGTCTCCTATAGCAACGTGAAAAGAAAAGAAGAAATTGAGCTCAGAAAATAAAGGATCCAACACTTCAGAATGCAGTGGGGATTTTCTCAGTGATGATGGTATGAAGGACTCACGATGGCAAAAGGAAAGAGTGTCTGGGCTCTCAACTCTCAGAAGGATACTTGAATAAGTGATAACTAAAATTGGAAGGAAAAAAAGATATATTGTGCAATGTGTTTCAGTATATTTAAGGAAGACATATTTTTTTCTGTGGGACTTTAATTATACATTACATAAAGTCACACAGAAAACTAAATGAAAAACTGCATTGAAAAGACAATTTGAGGGCAGGCCAAATAGCTTAGGAGATTAAAGCACCTGCAAACAGGCTCAAGGGCCCGGAGTTTGAGCCCCAGGCCTGTCCTGCTCGCCGTGCCCCCAGGACACAGTGAGACAGCAATTGAGACTGGGCATGGTGGCGCGTGCCTAAAACCCCAGCTCTTGGGAGGCTGTAAACAGGCAGATCACTACAAGTCCTGTCTAGTAGTGAGACCCTGAACACTACTATAAAATTGTGACATGATTATATTGGAAGGGTAAAAGGGACCAAAATAAAATAGTAGATTGTTTTTTATTCAGAGTTATTTTCTGCAGGGCTGGGGAGATAGCTCAGTCGAATAAGCACTTGCCTGGCAAGCACAAGGTGCTGAGTTCAATCCCCAGAACCGCAAAAAAATAAATAAACAAAATAAAAAGTTATTTTCTGCAGCTATTGAGATGATCATGGTGCCAATTGCCTTTTTTCTTTTTATATAATGTATTTATTCACTTATATATGTTGACTTATCCTTATATCCTTAGGATGAAGCATATTTGGTCATAATGTATAATCTTTTTAGTGATTTGTTGCATCATGTTTATCTAGACATCATAAAACAGCATCTGTTTCTTCTTTGTAAGAACATTTTTTTTATCTCTGAGTAGCTTCTTTGAAGCTGATGATAAAGTATATTGACTATTGTTGATCTCTTTTTAATTTGTTATGATATTTTAAAAAGGTGAGAAAATATAAAAAGCACCATATTAATCTGATAAAGTTACTGCTATTTATGACATTTATGACAAAGCTTCTCCCAACATAACATTAAATTGAAAATAACTGAAAACTCTGCCTCTAAAATTATGAACAACACTGGGATGTCCACCATCCCCTCTCTTCTTTAACATAGTACTTACAACATTAGGAGATAGATAGATAGATAGATAGATAGATAGATAGACAGACAGACATTTACAGGATATATATAATATCCTCTGCCTTGGAATCAGCTGTTTATCTGTCTATAGAATGAAGTTTGGTGAATTTTGAGCAAAAATTAACCTTCATTTTCCTTTACTTGGTAGGTATCTAGTATTTTGTACCAATGACAAGAAAGCAACTATGACAAACAGGCTACAAAATTAACACAAAAAATTAACATTTCTGTATACCAAGAATGAACTCACTGAGAAGGAAGTTAAGAAAAATATCACTTACAATGACACTAAGAAAGATTAGGCACTTAGGAATTAAAAGTACTTTGGGAAATAAAAGATCTCTACAACAAAATATAGTGCACTGAAAAAGGAGATTCAAAAAAAAAACTTGAAAACGGAAAAGTATCCCCTGCTCCTGATTAGACAGAACAAACATAGTTAGAATGGCTGGAATTCCACAATGGTGCTCAGTTCTAATGCATCCCCATTGTAAATGTCAACAACAGTCTTTACAGAACTACACAAAACAATACTAAAATTCATATGAAATCAAAAGAGACCCAGAATAGCAACTGCAATCCTGGATAACAAGAGTAAAGTGGGAGAAATTGCAATCCCATATTTGAAATTGTATTATAAAGCTACATTGATGAAAGGGGCATGGTACTGGCACAAAACCCAATATGAACATCAATGAAACAGGATAGAGGACACAGAAGCAATTAAAGATCATTTAACTGTGTGACCTTTGACAAAGGGGCCAAGAACACACATTAGAGAAATGACACTGGTGAAATAAATGGTACAGGACAACCTGCTAGGCACATACGGAACGGTGAATTGACATCTATATCTCTAACTCTGTAACAAATTAAAGTTAAAATGAATAAAAAGTTTAAATGTTAAAAAGATAATGTACTGGAAGATTAATAAGATAAAAGTCTTAAAATCATATGCATACATAGGGCCAGGGTGCACAGAAACTAGAAAGCCAACATTTTGGCCTTAACCTTCTAAGGTCAATTAAGACTCAGGGTATATGAGAACT
>NDGM010095691.1:0-17809 GCA_002564305.1 Octomys mimax | reverse complement strand
GTCAGAAAGGCTGTGTGCCTCCTTATGCAGCAGGAGATCACTTGGCTGAAGTAGCTGCGGGGGAACAGTCTCTCAGTGTGGATGGGAGTGTGACCCAGACATGAAGAGGACCCTGGCTCCTCTTCTGTCCCCTCCTCGCAGCCATCTCTCGCTGTGCTCTAGCTGGGCAGAAGCTGACCTCAGCGCTCTGCATTGGCAGGGCCAGGCAAGGGGGTGCTCTTGCCTGTGCCTCTCTCTCATTTGAGGGCTTCTTTGAGGACTGTGTGCCCAGGACATCTGTAGATCTTCTCAGGCTGTCTTTACTATCCAGAGCCTCACAATCCACATGTGCAGCTCTGGAGGGAGATACGAGGGCTCCCGTGTCCTGGCGACACCAGAAATCTTCAGTGGCCTTGTCTCTTCACCTCCTTCCATGGGCCGGTTCTGTGCTGCTAGTCAGGACAGGAACTTAAACTCAGGAGAAAAATGGGTATCAGTATAATTAAAAAATGTACAGATGATGTCGTGTTAAATGTCTTTATATGGATTCATGGATCTTGGAAGTTTCTGCTGCATTTCTGCTCTTCGACCCCAGCCTGCGGGCCCCTTCGTGCGTGGGGGGCAGACCCTCGGAATTCAGTGCAGCGCCTTTCCCCCAGCACGGTCCTGTTCCTGTTTCAGCTCCTATTCCTGTTGGTGGCCGCTCAGACAGTGAACGTGAAAGCGGAGCAGGTACTGCAGGCCTCCTTTCCGCACCCTTACTGCAGCCCATCTTGGGTCAGGCTGTGTGGCCTCCGGCCTCCTGTTCCCATTAAACACCTTCGATGCCCACGATTCAGGCTTCAGTTATCTGCATGGTACATGGGTTTTGACCTCACACTTCGGTCTTTATTTTCTCTCCACTTGGAGTTAAGTAAAGTAAAAGTTGTGCAAGTCTTCTTCAGATGTGGCGGGTCCAGACATGGAGTCATTGGTTTGATACCAAGGAAGCGCGGCAGACATCTGAGACCATCTCCACTTCCATGCCGGCCAGCTCCAGCCTCCCGCCCCTGTGCTCTTCTTCACCCGTATGGTCTCGTCCTTGCTGCCCAGGGGTGGTGCTGTGGCCAGAGTGGAGTATGACTGGCACAGGGGTGACTGGTGAACACGTAACTTGGTCATGTAAGAAACAACCAAACAAAATAAGACAAAGCGAAACAAGAAGCAACCAAACAAAAGTTATACTGTCATTTTTTAAAAGTTGAATTATATAGATTAAGATGCCAAGACTAAAATATAAATAGTCACATATCAAGTTTCTACAATAAACTGCACACTGCTGCTAAGTTCATGTCCCTATAGCTCAGCTGCAGCATACCACCTGCTTTTCAGCCCTCAGATATGCACAAAGCCTTCTGCTAGACCCCCAAGCTGTCCAGACAGGTGTAGAACTCTTCTCTCACCACACGGCCCCAGCGTCATGTCCTTGTGTTTAACCTTTATCAGCAGACACACAGCCCTGACACTTGTGGTCAGAGGTGGACCAGTCTTTTGCATTCCTCTTTCCTTGGGACACTTTCAAAGACCTCTGCCAACATCCTGAAAATCCAATTCAGATGCCACCTCTTCTGTGAGCTCTTTCTCTTCAATATCTCATTCATTCTCTTCTTTTGACCTTATAACACTTAGGGGAGTTATCTTTTCCTTTTATATTATTATTTTCTATTAAATCACAAACCCCTTTAAAGTGATGCCCCTTGTTTCCCACGATGATGTAGTTACCAGTAAATATTTGATTAGTTTAACTTGATGCTTATAGGGTTATACGTTGTTGTTTTTGTGCTGATTTTTAAAACCTATGTGATACATTGCTGTTATACATATGCACAAGTATGTATCCACGTACACATGCATATAATATATAGCCACTAAGTACAAAATATTTGAACACATGAAAAATATAACATGTCAAATAAACTAGAAGTCATGTATTCTATTACAGTCATGTATTATTCTGTTTGCATTTTACAATCTTTTATGTCCCTTTAAAAAATAGTTTTTCCCAGTTTATTAACTGGATTTTATACTTCAATTACTTTTTTTTTTACTGTTAGTTTTGAATTGGGAATGGAACTCAAGACCTTGTGTTTGCCAGGCAGGTGCTTAAGCCACTGAGCTATCTCACTGGCTATAGTTATTTATTTGTATGAGGAATTCTTTGAAAATACCATTTTACAGACTCTTTAGCATTCCATATTATAAATAAGTCATTCATTTATTCCCTCTTGTGGAAGTAATTTTGTTTGTCTTTTTGAGACAGAGTCTGCCTATGCTGTTCAGGCTGGCCTTGAACTTACTTTATAGCCCAGGCTGGTCTTAAACTTGCAATGATCCTCCTGCCTCAGCCTCAGGAGTTCTGGGATTAAAGGTGTGCACCACCATGCCCTGCTGTTGAAATAGATTTAATTTGATGCCACTATTTCCTAATTACAAAATTTACATCTTGCACGTAAAACTTTGCACCTATTAGTCATTTCCTTGTAATCAATATCTAGAATTAAGAGACATGAGTCAGAATTAAAGTTTCTTTCAGGAATATTCCTCCGGGTTATGTTCCCGTAGCAGAATAAGACAGTTCCTGTTGTTTCAAATCCTTATTTCATTGTTTCATTAGAAATAATCTCAGCAAGTTTCACACCATTGAAAAGCTTCATTTGCTCTCCCCAGTTCCTCTCGCTGTGGTTGTGCTGCTTCGCGCCCCTCTGGCAGTTTAGGAACATCAGCACTTCTGGCTGTGTGTTAGCTAAAGCAGTTCAAAAGCCAAGCAGCGAGACAAATGCATTATTGATGCCTTGGCTGGAGGAACAGCAGTTCTTCCTGATGTCAGCTGCAGATCGGAGCTATGAGTCTCAATGTAGGTCATAGAAAATGACCGCATGTTCTATTTTGATAGGAAATTGTGCAGTTACTTGTTCTTTTGCTGTGTATTCAGTTTTAGCAAAGGTGCCTGACTTAGAAACACAGTGTTGTTGTGGTTTCACTTTGGGTTCCCGCCTGAGCTTGTTGGGTCAGAGCGGGTAGTCCTGGGTGTTAGGTGCAAAGCTTACAATTGACCAGAGCAGGCATTCTGATGCGAGAAGATTCATTGGAGGTAGGAGCAAGTGGGTTGTCTGTCTAGCAGACCAAGCTAGCCCTGAACAGAAGGGGACAGGGGATTTCATAGGGTTTTTAGGGGAGGGGTTGTGGGCTGAAACAGCTGAGGGAGAGCTGATCTTGGCAGGGTCACCTGGTCTGTGGGGGACTTTCGATGTCAACAAAAGGAGAGTTTCTGTGGCTTTGTCCTGGCTGGGATCCAGGGGACAAGGTTGGGCGGAATTGCTCCTGTGCCTTGGAGTAAGGAAGAAAGTGAGCCTTGGAGTGAGGGTGAGGGCCCTGACGCATCACCATGGGGGGCCTTCTGCCCTCTTCTCAGCATCTTGCCTGTCGGTTGCATCAGGTGTACACTTGCAGTGGCTGACTCCAAAGGGCCTTGTGTCTTCAGGATTTGGCTGTGGACTCTGGGCTTTAATCTCTGCCTAGTCTTCTCTGGCAGGAGCAGCAGTTGAGAATACCAAGCCCAGTTCCCTCACAGATGAAAGACCTGTCTCGTTCTGTTGCACAGTGACTGGTTGTTTGTGTTGGCGCTGCCTTGGGAAGCAGTAGGTTTATCCCTGGACCCCAGAGGTGAAGAGCTGCAGATGAGGTAGGTACCTCTGCCCAGACAACGACCAAGTCTTGTTTTTCTCCTGTTAGATCAACATAGAACTGTTATCAACAAGTGATAGTTTAGTGGTGAAAAAGAAAGTAAGATTATTTTTTGTAGATTTAAATAAGCCAGCAACACTAACAAATTTTAGATTTAAATAGATTTTAAATTTGGATATGATAGCCTATGTGGGAATATTACAGGAATGATAAGAAGTCACAGAGCTCTGGTTTAACGTGGACAGTTGCCCCTGGTGCAGGGCCATGGGTGAGGAAAGTGTAACTGCACACCTCTCCTGGGCCTTAGACCAGAGCAGCCCAATCACCACTGTGATCCAAGGGACCTGGAAGATTTCTTCAGGTCTGTTTGAGTAGCAGTGGAGGAAGAATTCCTGTCCAAGTGGTCTGTGCTTGGTCGCCCAATTACCAAAGCAGTGTAGTCCTGTTCCTTTGCCTCAGTGTGGCGTTGTGAGACCTGCTGCCCCACGAATGAAAGGTCATGGTTCTTAAGAACCTGTGGCTGCCGTGGCAGGATTTCTTGCCCTGTGCTTTGAGAAGATCATTCCCCCCACTAAGTTCTGTGAAGATTTCTTTTATGCATCCTGTGGAGGAGACCACTAGGGAAGGCAGCATTACACTTGAGCATTATTTCTTTTTTCTTTTTAAAATGTATTTGGTACAGGGTCTCACTACCCAGCTTGGTCTCTAGTGATGCTCCTGTTTTCAGACTCCCCAGTGTTGGGATTACAGGGGTGTGCCAACATACCTGGACTCGGTGGCCAGTTCAGTGTACCTGGGGGCGGGGCTGGAGTGGCATGTGGTGCTGGATCAAACCCCAGTCCTTGTGCTTGCTTAAGTGGGCACTTAGTCTGCTGAACTATCCTGCAGGCCCTTGAGTGTTACTTCTAATTCACTTAAAAAAACTGACATGCTGACAGCTGATAAAGCAAAGCTTGAAAATCTCTGTAATGGAATTTGTTTCCATGAAAGGACAGTAACAGAAAAAAAGCAAGATTTTCCAGGAGTCATGGCATCATGAGATCTTTAGTGAAATATTCATGCAAACAAAAGGGGAAAAGGCTATTTTTACAATAGAAATGTCAGTGACGTGCATGCTATGCTCGGGCGCCTGAGTGTGGACAACTTGGTGAGACACGCACCGTGGTGTACTCATCACAGACAGGTGTCTTGCTGAGAGCCCCAGAACAAACACACTGTGAAGTACACAGCTATAGAGCTAGAAAATCACCTTTCAGATTTAAAAATTGAATCGCAAGTGTTATCTACCTTTTCTTGCATATTGGATTTAGGATTTTCACATTTGACAGGGTAGTCATTTCAAAATATGCTCATATTTCAAAAGTTAAAAAAAAATCTTAAAAAATACCTATAGAATCACATATTAATGGAAAATTAATTGTCCCGTTAGTCACCCCCTTTTTTTAAGGAAGGAAAAGTTTTTTAATTTTTTGTGTGACTTTTAAAATTCATTTTAATGAGAAAAAAAGATAAAATAGCAATGAAACAGTTTCCAAACAGGTTTGTAGGACAGTTACAATAATTAACACATTGCATATTGTTGTCTTCATAGTAGTTGTTCAGAATTCGCACCCTGATTAACTCTATATGCTGATATCTGTGGACTAAGCAACTACAGTGAGGAATCAATGTATAATACTAAAGCCGCGGTTGGAATACCTGTCATCTTGGTCTTCTAAATGCGTACTGCTTCTAGTGTCATAACAATTATTGCTATGCTTTCTTTAAAATAAATGTTTGTTAAAAAAAGATTAGAAAAGAAAAAGAGAGACAAGAAAATAATGTCACAGGATTGTCCTGCTACAATGTTGTATATGGTTTAATTTCTAAATTGCCATGTAGTCACCCTTTTAAATGGTCTATCATGATAAATCCTGTAATGCTTTCCTCAAACATTTATTGAAATTAAGTCACTGTTTTCCACAGAACAAAGAAAACATCAATCTGTGGTTGCATGCATTTTGTTAAGTGTTCGTGTCATCGGGTAGAAGGACTTCCTAGGTGCTTGATTGGGAATGCATGCCACGTACCACTGGATGCTGGCTTGTTTCTTGGAAAAGGAATTAACTATTCACTTTTTATTCCAATTATTTATTTTTCTCTTTTTTTCTGATGAGAAACTCCCAAACATTAAATCGCATGGTTGAATGTAGTATTCGCTGTATTTCAGAGCAATCCATTTATTTTTTGGTGAAATTTTCGTGGCACACAGTTCCACTTGGTTCCTTTGCTGTATTTCTACCTGGACAGCAAAGAGTTTCATGAGCAGCTAGCAGTCGGAGGATGGAGGTGAAATGCCTTCCTGCACGTGCAGTTTGTGTAAAGCCTCACCTCTGTGTGCTGTGGGGGTCGAGATCCTTTGCTTGCAGTCTCTTACTTGCATTCACTTAAATAAGGTTCATTACCTCTTACAAGGCCGACACAGAAAGAGACATTCCAATTAGCTGGAATTACACAGCTTCCTGGCTGTCTCCTATTGATCTGGCAGAAGACACTTAGAACATTCTGGTGAAACATCTTTGCTTCTATCATGAAAGTGAGGGAGTGGTTTGCCTGGATTTCTCCTTCATGACCGATGAGACACAAGACGGGAGACCACAGCTGTGATCACCCTTCCAGTCCCACAGGCTGCATGCGTGGTGGCGGGGAAGGGACATGATGACAAAGTCAAGCTCGACTTCCTTAAGGAATTCTATGTTTTACAGGGTAAATAAATGTAGTATAGTAAGTTAGTGGAAAACTCTAAAAGATGGATATACAAATGCTAGCATACTATCTAGAAAAGATACCCTCGAAAGATCTATTAAGAGAGATACGGCGTGGTTGGCAAGGCAGAGCAGACCCAGATTGGTAAACTGAAACACACTGAAGACTGTAGTGTGAAGCCACTGAGGAGTGGGTGGGCCAGCTGCTGGAACACCCACTTTTTTTTACATATTTGGTGTGGGGTCTCACTATGCAGCTTGCACTCGTAAGGACTCTCTTGTTTTCAGTGTGGGGCTGGGGCCAGCCCGGCATGTGTGCCGGGGACGGAATGGAACACTCACTTGTACTTGCCACACTAGGACACACTTTCGGGACAAGGAGTACTGTGTGTGTTGTCCACCTCTGAGCTCCTCTAAGTCATTAAGCTCGTGGGTCTAGGCTGCTTCAGAGTTTCACGTCATCTAGCTAAAACTTAACTAAGACATATTTGGAGCGTACATCTCGTTTTGTATTTTCTCCTGTCTCTGGTTGTGAGGATATGAGGGACTTTGTTATAGTCGCTATTTCCATAAAATTATTTTATGTTTATACAAAAAGTTATAAATAAATAAATAATATTTAGACGCTAGTAGTGCTTAAAGGTAGAGTTCTGGAGTTGCACGCGTAATTTCTAGGTAGTGATTGCTGCAGCATTTCACAATATGCATTTCACTCTGGTGCATAAAGTCAGAAAAGGAAAGTAAGTAAAATTAAAATCTTGGTAGAATTAATTCTTTTTTTTTTTTTTTTGTGGAACCGGAGATTTGAACTCAGACCCTTACGCTTGCCAGGCAAGCGTTTATTCTACTGAGCCATCTCCCCAGCCCTAATAGAATTCATCCTGAGAGGGGGAATTTTCACTTCCGGCAGTATGTCCATTGAGGATCCCTAATGCAGCTGCTGTGGTCCTGGGGCCCTGGCCAGCCGGCTTGGGAAACATGTCTAGAGATGTGGGTTTTGTTCTCAGGGCAAAGCTCACTTTGCTTTCTCTTCTGGCTATAAACTGTGCACTTATTTGCATCAGAAAGCGAGGCTGTTACTGTGTTCCCAAATCTGACAGCATGACTCATAATTATTTTTTTTTTCTGTATTTTAGGGAAGCGTCTACAGCGTGTTCAGGGTCTTTCACTAGATAGGACTCATAGCGATCCGCCTGTTTACAGCCTCCCGAGAGCTGGGATTTCAGGCGTGCACCGTCATGCCCAGTCTCAATCACTGTCTCCGTGTGCCCCAGGGGCCGGGCCGGCACTGCAGGCCGGAGACTGAACCCCCAGCCCCTGCGCCTGCTTGCCGGTGCTTTAATCTGCTGAGCTATTTGGCTGGCCCTCATGACTCAAAATATTAATGCACAACTTTTACACTTCATCAAAATTAATTTATAAATGTGAATAATATACCAATAATGAAGTCTTCAGTTTTTCTTCTTGAATAACTGGATATTTGAGGCAAACATTTTTTTTTTTGCTAAAAATAACTGAATAATTCATATGTATATATATGTAATTATAGATATGAATGTGTCCATCCCATGTTTAGTGTCTGTTGTACCAACAAGGAGAAAAATAAAGGACTTTCTTTGCTTCTCATTTTGTGGGATTTGCAGTAGCACTGTGCTCTTAGCAGAATCATTCACACACATGCAGCTGTAGAAACTGAGGGGACCCACCATGCCAGCCCACCCCTGTGAGTGTCATGCCCTGCCTCCTTGGAGAAGCTTTTGTGCTTCATGCTGGAGGTGTGAGAGCTGTCCAGAGAGGCTGGGACAGGAGAGGAATGTCGCTGGTGCTGCGGCGGGCCAGCCCTGTAGCCACCGAGTCACGCGGGCAGGACGGTCTGCACTCTGCACAAGGAGAAAGATGCGTGGGCCTGGGGGGTCAGCCAGCTCTTGCAGGGCAGGGGCCCAGGTGGCCTTCTCTGTCTTGCCCTGCTGGCTCTCATTCATTGCCTGTGGGCGCCTTCTGCGTCGCGCTGTCTACTGGGAGCAGTGCAGCTGGCCAGCAGGGGTTAGCGTCTTACGTGAGGTGGTGTCATCCAGGCTGTGCTGTTTGAGCCAAATCACTGCCCACGAAACCACATCATTTAATCACTGCCATGGTCATTTCCACACTTGCCACGCAGGGTGGACATGAGGATGGCAGTCCTGTATGAAGGCAGGTGGAGTGCTCCATGTCATACGTCGCCAACTAGCGACATTCTTATCACGTGTTGTTCCCACAGATAGGGACATTGTGGCGCAAGAAGATAAGTAACTTACCCAAACAGCAAGCATCAAAACTCATTCTATGTAGTGGAATTTTCCAAGCTGTGCTCTGGGACGACGTGTGTGTACACATGCGCACACACTTTCAAGATACTGAGAACAGAGATTAATCAGACACAGTCTGGCCCAGTTCAGTGCACAAGACACACATTTCTCGGGATGGTTTGAATAAAAAGCAGAGGTGTCCTGGGGACCACATGCTTCACACCTCAGTGGAAGCCCACCAGAGCTCCTGGCCTTGGGGCTCTGTCCTGTAAGTGTAGGTCAGAAACTGCTGTGTCCACCTTTGCTGCTGCTGTCCCTGAGACAGCCCCCATTACGTGGCACCCAGCAGTCGGCAGGGGTGTCTCACCCGCTGCACACACTGCCCTCGTAGAGCTGCCTGGCAGCTACTACCTGCAGCAGGGAGGTGGCAGCTGCTCCTCTGGGTCCTTTCAGCCTCGTGTAGGTGCACATCCTTGGTGCAGTTCCTCCACTCAGATTTCCAGTTGCAGAACACACACATGTGACCTCGCACCCCTGCCCTTACGCTGAGGCGTGACTTGAGTGGCCTGGATTCCAGGCTCAGCATCCACGGGTGGTGTGGAGCATGCAGCTCCGCACACAGCCCATGGTGCAGCCTTGCAAATAAGGAGATGCCTCAGGGCCCTGCAGCAGGTGTGGCGATGGCCTTGGCACTGTGCGGGTCTCTTAGCAGAGACCGGAAGTAGGAAATGGAAAAAGGTGACCAAAGAACTTTGTAGGAATGGGGTGTCTGAGTTAGACCTCAGAGTTTACAAGAAGCTTAGAGAGAAAGGGCTGCACTGGGCTGAGGAAGACCAGCGTTCATTAGCTGCACAGGGGTGCAGAGCTGCCGGGCTAGGGCTTTTCTTTCATCACAGTGGCTGCTGATGAGGGTGGAGATGCACAGGGGTCTGGCAGGAAGCAACTGCACGATCTGAAGCATGGTTGGAAATGAGAGCAGTCAGAATCAGAGTTGGCTCTCATTCTGCTCTTTCCTACTGCCTCAGCTGTGATTCAGTGTACAAAAGCCACGGGTGTAGGAAGGTGAATCCCAGGAGCCAGCGTCCTGTCCGAGCAATCCTGCAGGTGCACATGGGTGTTTCCAGGGAGGACCGGTGTGGCCGCCTCTGCGTCTCAGTTCAGCAATCTCCAAGACTCTTGTTGGCTTCGCAGCTCTGCCAGCTGGTGCTCACTCGCTTTGTCCTAGAGATCAGGTGCGCCTACAGGGTATATCTGGGGATGGGGCAGATGGGAGGGCCAGGAGCAGCAGGGGACTGCCGAGGATCAAGTGGAATATGCGTGCCTACCCACTTTGTGTATCAAATAGACATATACTAGAAAAAAGTACAAAGGAGAAAGAGTGTACTTTAGAAGCATATAAACTAGTTCTGCTTTACGTAGTGCATCAAGTTGAAAGTTCTTTAGCTCTGTGCCACGAAGCTGTGAGCAGCTGGGTACAGCATGAAAAAATACTTCTACATAGCACTGAATTCTGAGGACCTCAAGCAGAGTGGCCCAACATGCACATACATAGGCACAGCAGGGACCTAGGCCTTGGAGGCTCAGGGCTGCTTGCGGGGGGCCCAGGAGCAGCGCTGGGACCCAAACATGTCAAGGTCAAACTGCGGACTGGATGTATTCCTGTAGGTACTTGGAAAAAGGTGGTGGGAGACAGCGGCCGCTGGCCAGGAAGCTGGGTGCCTAGTCCGTTAAGCAGCTGGCGAAAGAAAGTATCAGTGTCACTAATGACAACAGTAATAGTCTGCCCTGGTTATTTTCATCTCATAACTATATTTGAATAATAGAATTATTACTCAGAAATTAAACATGTAAGGTTGGAATATATACTGGGGTCATGGGTAGCAAGGGGGTTTATTAGAGCCACCCCCGGTCCCCAGGGCCACCTATCTGGTAGGCATCTCGGTGCCGTAGTAGCACTGCGTGGCAACTACCCTGCATGCATTGGACATACTGGTCATGGTGAAAACCCAAAACACTGTAACCAAGACCAGACCCAAATCAAAACAGACCTGAACAATAGCTTGCATATGGGAGAAAACAAATTAATTACAGTGAACTCTACGATGGTAGACGTGGACAGTGCTGTCCAGCCCCACACAACACACAGCCTGCCGCAGGGCCCCTCAGGGACTGCTCAGGACAGCGGAAGACCACGTCCACCACGGTGATGTCTTCATAAACACTATTTAAAATTGCTAGTATATGCGAAAGGTGCACATATACATGCAGTAAAATATAAAATATAAGTGCAGTATTTAAAATATAACATACATAAAATATTTACATACGTCTTTATAATATCTGTCAAAAAATAGAAGCCAAGGAAGGCTAATATTAGATTCTAAAATATGAAAACAGGAGAAATAGTATGTAAGCAGCTGTCAGCCTCAGCATTAGCAAGCAGGCGCGCGTTCTTAGTCCAAGCAGAGGTCACTTCTGTGTTTGTTTCAGCCTTCCCATGTTTATGTGTCTACAACTTTTTTAAGTATAAAAATTTTAAACCTTAAAATTATATATTTGAATTTGCATATGACTCAGTTTTAATTTTGTAATCTGCTGCATCAAAAGTACATGTTCATAAAAATGAGAAGCTATTGTAATTGACTTCGTTTAGAGAAAAAAATATCTTTAGAAAATAATGTTCATCAGTCTCTAAAGTATAAGGAATGAAAACGGTATTTTAACGTGTGTGGTGGTTAGGGTTTCTAGAAGGACAGGACCGGCAGGAAGGCCCGTGTAATAGATGGCAGGGGCGTTGTAGCTGCGCTCCAGGGTCAGCCCCCGTGGAGGCCCAGCAGCAGCTCAGCGTGGGGCTGGAGGCCGCAGAGCAAGGCCGAGCATGCAGCTGCGGTCTGAGCCTCAGGCCTGGAAGCTGCCTCGAGAGTCCCGGTGTGAGTCCGTGTTGAAAGACTGAAGAAGCTGGAGTCTGATGTCCACAGGAAATGTCTAGCGACACTCAGAAGCAGAGGGCAGCTTGTCCACGCACCAGCGACCTCCCGCTCCGTGGCCCTCTGCCTGTGCTGCAGGCCTGCAAGACTATGCCCCACGCTCAGCGAGGCTCTTCTCTTTCAGTTGGCTGGCTGCCTGCCAATCATTTCTGGAACCACCCCTCAGACCCACGCAGAAGTGGGCTTTACTCCGCTAGGCAGGTCCTGATCCCGTTGCCAGTGCAGCTTGCAGTAGAGTTAGGCCATGCGTGTGATGGCCGGAGAATTTTGATTCAAGAGAAAATTTAAATTAAAAAGAAACATACCTCCAGTTCCTTGGCATTCACCTTTGGCTTTCAATTGTTCCGGTTGATGTTGTAAGTGAAATACAAATCCATGTGTCTAAGGGTTCCCTCCTGGTCAGGGCAGGCCCAGCGTGCACCTCGTGGGCTCGATGGGCTTCCCAGGAGCAGGAGCAGCTTCGTGCTGGGGCGGTGGGCCTTAGAGGGGCTCCACCTGTGGGGTGCGCCTCCAGGGGTTCGGCTTTAACCGAGGACATGTGACCTCAAACTTCCTGTACTACAGCTGTAGGCTACCATTTTGCTTAAGCATGAATTCTTTTTTTATAGTTGAAATAAAGCTCAATTAAGTTTATAAATAATGGATAAAATGAATAAGAGTGAGTTTTGTTATCTGGGGACAATCATATTTCATACATGACTACATTTATATTTAATAAAACATTTCCATTTAAATTTTATCATAAATATGCGTAATTTTAGTAAAACATGTACCATACGGCCGTTATTCGCGGGCCAGCAGAGCAGTCCGCTCTCGCGGAGGACTTGGTTCTCGCGCACGCTGCGGCGCTGGGACGCCTCTCTGCTTGCCCTTCGCTGCGCGGGTGCTAACTCAGTGTGGTCTGAGGACCGCAGCTGCACCTGCGCTCGGGCTTCCCGGCAGCCCCTCGGGTGTCACGGCGGCTCTTGACTTGTGCTTCCTTGTGTGGCCCTAGGACAGCTTCCCAGCACGATTTGGAGGAATTCACTTTGTCAACCAGCCCTGGTACATCCACGCCCTGTACACTGTGATCCGGCCCTTCTTGAAGGAGAAGACTCGAAAAAGGGTATGTGCGTTTGTGTATAAATCCCTCTGCTTTGCATTCAGTGACTTATGATGCATATTGTGTGTATAGTGTTGGCCCTGGTAAAAGGTGCATTTGTGTAGCCACATAAGTATTTACCATCAAAGGCATTTAAAAATTACTAGAGGCCTTCTGATTCTTTTTTAAAATGTATTTATTTATTTGGTGCAGGGTCTCACTATGCAGCTGGGACTCATAGTGATCCTCTTGTCTCAGCCTCCTCAGCACTAGGATTATAGGCGTGCGCCACCATGCCTGGTTTTGGTGGCCAGCAATGTGTGCCTGGAGTTTTGGGGCTTGCACGGCACGCGGTTCTGGGATTGAACCCAGGTCCTTCGCTTGCCAGGCAGATGCTTAGATGACTGAGCTATCTCCCTTGCCATTTGCATGGAATATTTAACAACAAAAAACAAAAAAAGGACAGTTTAGCGTATTTATTATATAAGAAAGCTGAAGTGTAAAGGCAAAAGAAATGGTGCCATATTAGTATGTTATTATCAGTGCAAATAATTTCTCGTAGGGTCTAGCAAAGTTTCAGTATCATTTGCTGAGCAGTGGGTGTTATTTCGGGAGGTGTACTGCAGTGGCCTGGTGACGGTCTCCCTGTTTCTCAGTGACTGAGACTGTGCCTCTATGTTCAGAGGCCTCAGAGGGCAGTTGTCGTTTTTGTATCTAATGTTAGTGTGCAGGTTTACTGTGTGTGAAGTTTGCTAGTCTCAGAAGTGTAGGAGAAATTCCCTAAATAATTAAAATGTATATTAAAAATTGCTGCTAGTACCTAGAAATCAAAATATTC
Source organism: Octomys mimax (assembly GCA_002564305.1). Lineage (NCBI taxonomy): Eukaryota > Metazoa > Chordata > Mammalia > Rodentia > Octodontidae > Octomys > Octomys mimax. The sequence goes on along the minus strand of NDGM010095691.1, from coordinate 4,172 downwards.
ATGATTCAGAATTCAGAAAGTGGAAGCATTTTGTTGGCGCCTTGCATCCCCCAGGTGACTGCGGTTGTCCAGCATACCTGCCGGGGCTCTGGGTCCAGAGCATCCTGGGGACGCACGCGCCCTGCCGCTCCGTGTCACGCTGTGCTCGGTGCTCTGCGATTCCTCTCACAGTTCTCCAGGGTCAGCACTGGCATTCTTCTCATTTCATAGGAGGGAAATTCGGCACAGAAGGTTGCACAGTTTGCTCTGAATCACAGTAAGCAGCAGAGCTGGCTGCGTGGAGGCTGAATGGGTAAAGAGGGTCAGAAGGGGCCCTGGGCAGACGCACCCTGCGCCACTGACAGATGGCAGAGAGCACAGTGGCCCTGGAAGGTGGCGGGGGGCTGGGAGTGCAGAGCCAGGTGAGCCTGGCCGCAGACAGCTCCCTGTGCCCTGTGAGGTCTGGGCCTTCAGATCAGCTGCGAAGAGAAGCAGTGGAGGGCGCTGCTGGAAGGGTGACCTGCTCTGCCCAGATCGCACTAGAAGGGGCATTTCCATGCAGGCGGTTGTCCCTGCTGTCCATTGCAGCAGAGAGATCGAGGTAATGCCGAGTGAGAGCCCCACTCTGAGGTGGTGATGAGGAGAAGCATGGCAGAAGCTGCTCTCTGGCAGGGGCAGGAGGCAGAGAATGTGGTGATTGGATTTAGGAAAGCTGGGAGCAGAATGAGGCCTGAGGCCCGGGAGAGGAGGTGGTGGTGTGCCGTGCTGCAGCCAGAGCAGGTGGCCGCCGTGACGCCTCGGCCCCAGACTTACTTCCTTTGTGATCTGCGAGAGAAACTTAACTGCTTAGCAGGGCAAGGGCTTCCAGGGCCAGCGTTTAACCTTCCCAGGAAGGTTTCTACTGATGAGAAGAATCGAGGAGTGTGTGTGTGTGTGTGTGTGTGTGTGTGTGTGTGAGATGAGAAGAATGTGGGAGTGTATCTGTGTGTGATGTAAGAATCTAGAAAAGTATGTGTGATGAGAATTGAGGAGTATGTGTATTGTGTGTGTACATGTGTGCATGTGTGTATGCACATCTGCGTGTGTGTGTCCGTGAGAGGGATGAGAAGAATCTAGAAGTGTGTGATAGATAAGAATCTAGAAAAGTGTGTGACGAGAACTGAGGAGTGTGTGTTGTGTGTGTGCGTGAGGAGAAGAACTGAAGTGTGTGCATGGGTGTGTATTTTTCAAGGAGGAAGCCCTACCATGTGTGCTCCGGGCAGCATAGGCAGGCGTGAGGCTTGCGGTCCCCTGCGTGTACCGTGGGGCACCTCCTGCCTCCGTGGCCCTGCAGCCCACCGGCCCCTTCGCTGCTCCCTCCCATCGTGTTTGGTGCCAGCTAAGCTCTCTTCCCTTCCCATGTATTTGAGTCTGTGGATTCTGCTGTGCGGAGAGCAAACCCAGCGTGCCAGCTGCGCACCTCGAGGCTGCCCGGTTAGTACTGATGTTTTTGCAGTAAATAGCTCATAAATGTATATGAGATGGCATCATGACATGTCAGAGAAGGCTCATCTGCAGTTTTAAGTTTGAAATGAAAAAAGAGAAAAGGGATAGTGATCGCTGGATAGACACATCTTGAATAGGGGTCCTGAGCAAATAGTTAGTTCAATACAAAAGAGCTATGTAGACAGCCACAGCAACAGTCGGCGTTCACAAGCAGTGTCACATTGCTAATGCTTCCATCTGCTTTCCACGTGGGCAGTTAGGTATGGAAGTAGCAGGGAAGCGGGCGACCTTACAGAGCGCCTGCCCCTTGGGTCTTACACCGCGTTTAGCTTTTCCTGTGATGACACTCATTTCCTTCATTTATTTACATCACCTGCTTTGCATTTTAAAGTCATAATTTAGTGGCTACAGTGTCCTTATTTTTATTGGTGACAAAGAGAAAGCCATCCTGTGGAGAGCTTTTGGCTTAGCAATTTGGCAGGCTCTGGACTGACAAGCGCCCCGTGGCCAGGTCTAGCAGCACCCTCACCCCGCGCTCCCCAGCTGATGCTGGTCCAGGGCAGAGCTGTGTGCATGGCGGAGCCGGCTTGAGCCTGTGACCGGGAAGCAGAGAAACAGGTTTATGCTTCCATCTCTAGTGCGATGACTGACTGACCTTGCTGAAACTGCTGAGCTGTTTTGTACTTCAGGGCTTTTATATGAAATGTTAGTGCAAGACCACCAGGCCCGCCTGCTTCACAGAGTCCACGAGAGGCCTCCGCAGGAGACGCGGAACCCCTTTCGTGCCGGTCCCCACCTCCTCCCTGCTGCCTGGGGCAGCTGGGTGCTACTCAGCCTCCTCCCTCTGTCTTTCACCCTCCCCTTGCACTCTAGATATTCTTACATGGCAACAACCTGAACAGCCTGCACCAGCTGATCCACCCCGAGATCCTGCCCTCGGAGTTTGGAGGGATGCTGCCCCCCTACGACATGGGCACGTGGGCGAGGACTCTGCTGGACCACGAGTATGACGACGACAGCGAGTACAGCATGGGCCCCTACAGCATGCCTGGGAAGGAGGTGGACAAAGAGCTCTCCCCCAGGTCCATGAAGAGGTATGCGGGTGGGGTGACTCCACTCCAAGGTGCCTCCTTTTCCTGTGTGTGTGTGTGTTTTTGCTGGGGGAATTTTGAAGCCTTTCTTTCATCCATGACTGGGTGATGAAGTGATTTTTTAGAGTGAGAATGCTGCCCATTTACTGCCTTGGCAGTTTCCCAGTAAAGAATGTCCAGCTGCCCTTACTGTAATCACTGAGCTGCTGCTCCCCGGGACCTCTGCTCTCCGCATGGGATCTTGCATCCCAGCCTCAGCAGCCTCTGGGACCACGGTTCTCTGCACTGTGTCTGAGTTCATTTTCAGATCCCACCAATCAGTGAAGTCAAGTAGTGTTTTGTCCATCCCGTTGAACCCCGTAAATGCGTGCAATCATTACCCATCAAGTATTTATGAAGTCATGCTAACTAACCTCAACTTCACTTTGTTCCAATTCACGGTCAGTTTGTCAGAGGCTTTTGAAGCCCCCGAATCTGTAGTTTTTTGCTTGTCCTCTGAAGCACTCAGACTCCCGATAGAGCACCCGGCCAAGCAGTGGGTGTGTTCTGACTCTCTGCGAGTGATGACAGCACCTTCCTTCCATCTAAGAAGCTTGTCAGTGCTCGGAGTAGGGTTTCCTGTGAAGAAAGGGTCTGCGGAGGCCAGCGTGCATGTGCGCCACCCTGAAGCCAGCCCCACGTGCAGAGCCATGATCCATTTTCAGTGCCTGTGCCACGTCCTTGCCTAAGGCCTGGCCATTGCAGCTGCCAAGCAGCCTACTTCTTACCAGTTTAATTCTCATAAAGTTCATCGCTGAGTCAGAGTCCTGCTGCCCGCCTAATTCCTGGCACTTGCACGCCTGTCTGCTTTCGTTTGGTGGAGGAATTGTAGATACACAAAGACACGTGGCTGCCCCGAGGACAGACCCAGCACCAAAGATGTTGCCTAATTCTCTGGGTTCCTTGAGCCACAGTGTCTTAGAGTTCAATTGAATAATGGCTGCAAATATTATGCTTTTAGCTCATTTTTAGGAATATAGGAGCCACAATGCTGGCGAGCTACCCCACTGAACTCAAGGGCGATAGGACATTTCACTTATGCCAGCCCTGGCCAGTGTCCTTTGTCATAGCTCTGGTCCACGTGGGAGCATACCTGGTTCTCAAAGCTGGTGTCTATGACAGCACTGCTGCTGCTGCTGCTGTTACTGTGCTGTGTGTGTGTGTGTGTGTGTGTGTGTGGCCACTTCCTTTACAAGTTATGGTTTATCCACCAATCAACAAGTTTATATTTAAACCAGTTTTAAGCTTTTTATCCCTCTTCTCTCTGAACATAACTTCCTGAGTGGAGCCCCCCGGATGGTGACCTAACATTAAGGATTTTGTCAGGCTCTCAGAGGAACTGCTGAGTCATGCATACATTTTGTGTGTAACTGTATGTGTATGCACATACATGTGTGTATGTATGCACACACGTATGCATTTTTTCCCAAAGAGAGGACATATGTGCTATCAAAGTCTCCCAGTTTGAAAATAAAAAGAGCTTTAAAATAATGACTGAAGGGCCGGGGAGATGGCTCAGTAGAATAAGCACTTCCCTGGCAAGCACAAGAGCCTGAGTCAATCTCTGGTTCTGCAAAA
>NDGM010095608.1:0-10572 GCA_002564305.1 Octomys mimax | reverse complement strand
CATTTGTTAAAGAGGCTATCTTTCTTCCAGTGAGTATGTTTGGCCCCTTAGTCAAAGATAATGGCCACCTAATTTTAGACTGCATGACCACATTGCAAACTGGATCCCTTTCTCGTTCTCCCTGTTTTTGTTAAATAGTACTTTTGTTAAACAGAACTTACAAAACATCTGACACTAAGTGATTTTCAATGAATGCAAATTTATTGACTCACAGTTCTGGAGCCTGGAAAGTCAAGAGCCTTCTTGCTTTGTCATCAAGTGGTGGAAAACAGAAAGCAAAGAAGAAAGCTGGGTGTAGTGGTGCACACCTGTAATCCCAGCGCTTGAGAGGCTGAGACAGGAGGACAATTGTAAGTTCAAGACCTGACTGGGATACAAAGTGAGATCAAGGCCAGCCTGAGCTGCATAGTGAGACCCTGTCCAAAAAAGAAAGAAAAAAAGAAGAAACCAATGAAGCAAAAGAAGGCCCAAGTCACCTTTTATGATGTGCTGATTCCACCCTTGAGGGCTGTCTTCATGTCCATATCACCTTCCATGAACTCGACCTCCTAACACCATTACAACAGCAGCCGAATTCAACCATGTTTGGGAAGCAGCAAACAGTGAGATAGAATGTTTTATGCCAGCCCCCAACTCATGTCATTCTCAAACACAGAACATGTTCCCTCTATTCTATAAGCCCCAAGACTCTTAGTTCATTCCAAGTTAACCCAACAATCGAGTGTCTAGAGTCTCTGAATCACACATGGGTGAAATTCAAGGTGCTATTCACTGTGTGGCAATTTCTCCATCATCTGTGAGCCTTGGAAGTTGTACGTACCGTGCTTTCAAACTTCAAAGGCAGGACAAGTATAGGATAGATAAGATAGACATCCTCCTTCCAAAATAGACAAAAAAGACAAGAAAGCCGGAGCTACATCCCAAGTAAGTGCACAACACAACAGAGAAAATGTTAAACTATAAAACTTGAAGCTAATCTCCTTTGATTCCATGTCCCTCTTTCTGGGCACACTTGGGGCACATTGGGGGTCTCCCAGGTCTTGGGCATTCCCTCTTGCATGACCTTGCTGAGATTCCCCCACGCCACTCTCATGGATTGGAGTCTGGTACTAGCAACTTCCCCAGGTTGTGCTACACACTGGTGGCTCTATATTTCTGGGGTCTCAGAGCCATCCTTCCTCTATGGTTTCACTAAATACTCAGGGCTCTCCCAGCAACTCCACTCCCAAACATGTCTCTCTCTGAGCTCCATGACTATCCATGATGTCCTTCGAAATCCAGGTTGAGAAAGCCATGCTTCTGTAAGCCTGCAGAAGTAGCAGCCAGGTGGACACCACCAGTATCACCACTGGAGCCCACTGGAATGACCCCTCTGGCAGTACAAACCACATCCGGGCCCACTTAAGCCACAACTGGGGCAGCTTAGGATCTTTGCCCTGCAATTCAGGGATCCAAGAGCAAGGGCAGCAGAGGGCAGCAAACCCATGAGGGGCACCCAGGGTCCATCTCCCTAAGCCATTCTCTCTCAGGACTCAAGAGCTCTGGGCCTGTAGTGGGATGGACATCTTTATGGATCTTTGATATTCCTTCATGGCCCTTCTCCAACTGTCTTGATGAACAGTATCTTGCTGCCTTCCAGCCTCACTATCTCTTTAATAAGAATAGTAAACATTATGCCCACCATGTTCCTGGTACTTCCTCCTAAACAGACTTTTTCTTTCTTGACTTACCCAGGCTAGGGAATTTCTATTTCTTACCACATAAACCTTAAAATCTACCTTCCATAAAATTCTAGAACGCAAACAGAACTCAGCTGAGTTCTCTGCCACTTTATACCAAGAGTAGCCTTTCCTCCAGTTTTCAGTATGCCGTCCCTCAGTTCTGTCTAAGACCTCCTCAGAAGTGACTTTATTGTCCACATTTCTGCCAGCATTTGGTGGTAACCACTTAAGTATTTTTCTAAAAACTTCCAGACTTTCCCCACAGCTGTTGCCTTCTGAGTGCTCACCAGACTCCCCATTAATGCTCTGTCCAGAAAAATACATGTCCTTTCCAGTGTTCACTTCGAAAGCTACCCCAGCTCCTATCCATCACTCATTTCCAAAGCTACTTTCACATTTTTAGTTATTCATTAGGACAACGAGCCCACTCTCAGTACCAATTTCTATCTTGGCCTATTTGTTCTACCATAGCAAAATATCTGACGCTAAATAATTTACAATGAACAGAAGTGTATTGGTAAATGACTAAAGAAATTGAGAAGCCCAAATTGAAGGTCCTACCATCTGCTAAAACCTTCTTGCTGCATCGTGATAGGGTAAAATACAAAGACAAAGGAAAGCTGAGCTCACTCTTGGTAATGACTCTGATCCCACTCAGGAAGGTAAAGACCTCAGGGCTCTCCCAGCCCCAAAGCCCTACCTTCTATTACCACTGTAGCAGCAACCAAATTTCAGTATGAGTTTGGGAGGTATACCACATCCAAATACTCGAATAAATGTTCTTATTTTATTTGGTTAATTATATATAGATCTTATATGCATAAGGCATCATTTGTAGTTCAAGTACCCAATTTAATTAAACATAAGCCAGGTGTGGCACATGACTATAACCCCAGATCTTGAGCATGAGGCAAGAGGACTGCAAGTTCAAAGCCAGTGTGGGCTACATAGCAAGTTCAAGAAAGGACCTTGTGTCAAAAAAACAAAAACCACAACCGAGCAAGGAAATGAACACAAAGGAAACAGATAAGTTATATTTTCTTTAGGCATAAAATTGGAACATCTTCTAGACATGAGACATTACCCTAAGTAACAATGGAGTGTGAATTACATGCGTACATCATAGTTATCATATTAATCCTCCTACGTCCTACGAAGTCCATTCGTATCCTCATTTAATGGCTGAAAAATACTGAAGTTCAAATAAACTAAGTGATTTGACTTCGGTCCCAGCTAACAAGGGGACAGAACAAAAACCTAGGGATGTCTGACCCTCAAAGTCCATGAACTTCTTAGTAGAACAGAGATTTCCACACTTCAATCAATTATAGTCAATGGCAGGCAAAGAATAACCCAACAATCATTTCCAACTCACCATTTTAGGATAGGGACATAGGACAGAGGCAGAGCAGTTGCCTAGCTCCCATGAGTACTTGAGTTCAATCCCCAGCACCACCACCAATAAATAAATAGATGATAGAAGATGGATAGATAGATAGATAGACAGACAGACAGACAGACAGACAGACAGACAGATAGATAAAATTCCTTCCATCCAGGTAGAAGCAGCACACACAGCAGGACTCCAAGCTCCCCATGCTGGGCCAAGTCCTTTTGTGACCCAAGCCACAGAAGTCATGAAGTGCCCTAAAAGCCCCAGTGTACTGACACAGGCCTTCCATGCTTGTGCTGGTACCAGATGCCAGATTATTAAGATACAGGCAGCAGAAGTGATTGAAATAATCATTGAGCCATGCCAAAATTATTTATTTCTAGTTACACAGTGAAAGTCTTCATTTAATTGGTATACACCTCTCCTTCAAATCTCAAAATTGTCACTCTGAAAAGTTTCTGGGTTTGCACAATGAATTACACAGTCATCCAGTCTACATCCCAGCTCAGTCCCCACCAGACTGAGCCCCCAATTCTCCACTGATGAAAGTACTGTGATTTCTCCTACCTGAGCTCACACTCGCCCCCAGAGGTCAAAGCAGCAGCTCCCCCTTCCCGATGGCTGAACTTGAGCAGCTGAGGTGCACCTGTGTGAAATCCGCATCTGAAGGTCTGGATATCCTGGGCCAGCTAGACTTCTGTTTCCATAAATCAGCCCATGCTGGCTGCTCAGCCTGGCCTCTGGCCCCACTCAGGTCTGACCTCAATAGGAAAACATCATCACTATATTAATGGGAGGTGGGCTGGAGCCACCACAGCATGCTAAGCAAGAGCCTGTTCGTGTTCATCAGAGTTGTTTGGGTCACACAACCAGTCAGCCAGATGCCTGCTGTGGAGCCCTAAAGCTGATAGCACACCTGGGCAAGAGTGAGGAAAAGTGGGTGTTCAGGCAACTAGAGTCATGGCCACTCAGAACAGACCCTCCAGACACGTGAAACTGCCCTGCAAGTGCCAAGTGGCTGAAGAGTCCCTCACTGATATCTTGCCATGAACCAATGAGCCAAGTTTCACCCTTTGCTCAGCCTCAACTTCTTCAAATATACCCTCAGAATAAGGGGTACAAATAATGACCTTGATTCCCAATAGAGGACAGACTGTGAAATCCTACCTTGATCTACTCAGGTGTCCAAGGGAGAGAGAGCAAGCTTCTTCCATGTAGACAAAGCTTACAAACTTACCCTTTTTCCTTAGTGAGAGAAAGCCTTCCTCTGGGCAGTACCCAGGGACTCAAGGGTCAAGATTTAGTAGCACTGGACTGGACAGTGTTAAAGAGCAATGTTGGACAGGGCTGACACTATCGGTTGGGGTCCCAGCCTCCTGCGCTGTAGTTTATTCCTGCATCTGTATGTGAGTTTCCCAGGTCAGCTGCTGTGTCTCTGCAGAGCAGCAGCAGAGTGGACAGACAGTGACGGGAGAGGCACTCTCTCACTTTACCCTTGGCCCTAAAGCAGGGATCCTGTGCCAGCTCAGACATCTGAAAAACAGAGAACCAGCCCTGCCCCTGGCCTTGGTGACAGGTTCTACATGTAAAATAAGCAGAGCCTCAGGCTGCTTACCTCCCAAGACTCCAGACTGGAATCTTAAAGAGTTGACATCAACCCCCCTCTGTCACCATCCCCAAACTTCCTGCAATCTCAACACAGATTCATGGGAATTCCTTTCACTGATTTTTGATTTCCAAATGTTTTTTATAGGTCCAAAGGGAACCTGAAATCCACAGTTTTTGTTTAGTTGTTGAAAACTGAGGGTGTTGCAACTGGATTTTCTTCCATCTTAGTTGGAAAAAAATGAAGAGTGAATGAAGAGGAATGAAATTTAGTCATGGTTCTTCTGAGGGAAGACTTGAGGCCAGTGATTCACCACGATGTATTTGAAGCAAGTCTTTCCACATCCAGCAGCTCAGTCTGGGGACCAGCCAGTGTATAAGAGTGATGGATAAACACCACATTTGGGGCTGCCAGGACCTGATAGGAAAGCTATCATAGAAGGGCCCATCAGCCTCCCCCAGAACATCCCCTGATACAAACCACCCTAGGACACTGAGTTGTAAAAGAAACAGCAGGCCTGAGTTCCTGGTTGTGAAGAGAACTGAACTCAAAAAAACTTCAAAACCTCAAAAACAAAACCCAACTCAAATTCATTATATGCCATCTCCTGTATGTGACATTTCTTCGCTCAAGACATTTATGGACACAGAAGAAATAAATCCAACATTATTATTAATATTAAATAATATCAGCAGTAGCTTATATGTCCTAGCTGATGAAATAATAAGAGATTATTTCCCTTGTATTGATTAAGAAACTTTATAACTAACATTCATTGGTTCTTAACTATCTTAGTCTGTTTTCTGTTGCTATAACTGAAGACCATAGCTGAGTAAACTTATAATATATACATATAAATAGAGAGAGAGAGAGAGTAAAGTTTTGATCAACTCACAGTTCTAGAGGCTGAGAGGTCGAAGGGCCAAATTTGGTGAAGTTCTTCATGCAGTTGGGCACCCCTTCTGGTCCTGAGATGGCACAAGGCATCCCACAGTGAGGGGCATATCTAAGAAGGAAAGCCCAACTATTTATAAGACCCACTCTTGAGGTAATCCATTAATTCACTAATCCATTAATCTATGAATGGGCTAATCCATTCATACAGGCACACCCCTTATGGCTTAATCACTTCATAAAAGTGCCATCTAGCCTCACTTCTTAGGACTCCACAGTGGAGGTTAAATTTCAAAATGAACTTTGGTGAGATCATTCAAAGCACTGAACTAACCAGACATCAGGCATGTTCAAAGTTTTTTTCATGAATGTCATATGCCAAACTCGTAACACCTGTAGGTGTCCTACTAGCAAGATGATTCCACATACGAAGAGCTCAAGGACCAGAGAGCAAAGAAACTTGCTCAAGAATACACAGCTTCTTGGTGGTACTGTCCAAACTTGACCCTCAGCTTCTCTGACTCTGTCTCTCACCTAAAGATCAGAGAACGGAAATGGTTTCCCAGATTCGTAGAAACTATGGCAAGAGACCCAAAGAGGGCCCCAGGGACCCAGACGCTTAGCTTCATGAATGAGTTTGGCATCCACTGTGCACACTGAACATGGCAACCTGGGAGAGCTGGCATCTGGTGCGAAGCACGCTATCCTGCAGCCCCCAAGGGCAAGGCACACCTGCCACGTGCAGGCGCACCTGTGATGTTCTCCACTACTAGGTCTTTCTGAGACCTGGGAAGATCCAGGGCAAGGATCAGCTGAGGGTAAAGCTGCACCCCCAGTAAGCTTCCCCTCAGGAAATGCAAACCCCGCACACCGACCCCCTCCTTGAGGTGTCTATTGCAGCCTCCCCTGCAAAACCACAGCCTTGCCTCTCTCTCCAAATTCCTCAACCCACACTCACTGCAATCTACACTCATCCCTCACACCTTCACAGGGACCATTAGGCATGAATCACTTCTCTCTGTCAAGGTTATATTTTTCTTGTTTTAAAAAGAGTACCTATTCTTCTTATTATTCTGAGGAGGGGGGAAAAGTTGCCTCTTTTTTTGGCTTAGAAGGTGGCTGAATTTTTCAATATATTCATGCAAACGAGATATTTCATCTCATGGATTTTATCCCAGTTCTGTCTATGCACATTTTAAATAAATTAAGATGAAATAAATCCATTTTATTATATTACCCAGTGCCATCTCCATGAAATAATGCCCATATTTGTATTTCCTAAGGAATGTTGACGTGGCTAAAAATGTTGCAGCAAGTGTAATCTTTGAGGATTGTGCTGCCAGGAAAAAAATAAATCTAGGCCTTTGTTTAGAGCCTAGAGTAGCCCCACCTTTGATTGAAATAGTTTGAAATATCCATCCCCAAAACATGGATGAGGCAATAAAGTACACAAAATTGATCGCCACTGGCTCAGAAACAAAAGTGGTAAGCCTTCCTTTGTTTTCTTAACGTCTGTTCTCTCCTCCCCCATGTAAGACAACCTCACAGAAATAAATTACCCATGCTCCCTTTTGGGGGGAAAGGAAAAGAAGATTGGTAGAGGTCACCCCGGAGGTGTCCCAGGAAGTCTAACCAAATTGTCAGGGCTTCTCCAGGGCCATGGTGACTCCAGATATCCAAATCCAAGCATGTCCATTTCTAGTACCTTTTCTGAGATGAAAGAAATCCTCTCAAAATAAAGATCTGCTCCCTGAAACACCTTCTCCTGTTAAGGGCAGATGCAGGGGCATTAGTGATACCTATAGTTAAACTTGACACAGAGCCTATCTCTGAAGCCCAGTAGTCATCAGAAACAAGAATCAGAAAAGATAGAGTCGAGATGTGGCATAATTCATTCCACTGCCCCTTTTGACTAGGAGATAAACTTAGGTCCCAAAGGATGAGCAAACCTGAATGGTAATCCAAATTGTCCACAACCAAAGCCAAATTCTCCTGACTAAGGTGGTGTTTTTTTGTAGAACTCGAGGTATAATGCAAAGGTAGAAAAATAAAGTCAAGGAAAAACAATAGCCAGCCCTGACCTCTTGGCTGGGCCACCTGCCCTACTCACCCACTGATCCTGTCCCCATCTCTATCCCTTCTCGTGGTCTCACTTGCCACCTGTGTCACATTCAACATACACTGGAGAGAAAACAAACAGACTATTGAAACTGCTGCCAACCTGGCTCTTTCTAAACACCCATAGGTGTTCTACTAGCAAGATGAACCATTCAGGGCATGATAAACAATGGTAACAATTAGGGGCCACATCCCCAAAGGGCAGGGGCTCCAAGCAGGCAAATGCACTTGAGCCAAGGCTGCTCTGTTCACAAGTAGGCTTCTAGGTAGCATTCGGATGCTTTTGGTGAAATGAGACACTTTTCAGAGCAGCTTGCCAGGTGCCCCAGGCAGCACCCAACACAAGTGCACCACAGCCCTGCCTTTCCCATCTGGGGTATAGGCAAGTGCTTTCAGGGAAGACATAGTTAACTTTACAGAAAAGAGGTCCCTTTTACTTATCAGGTGCTGATAGCAGGAGAAAGTGGCTCAGGACCTTTGCATGTGCATCATCAAATATCTCGTAAGTGGGCAGTGCTGCCTGCATTAAGTAGGAGGGGATCTGGACATCTTTCCCCCAGCCTACATCGGGATCATATACAGAAAGACTCAGGGAGGCCTGGCAGCAATCCTCAACCCTCCTGAGCTTACACTGCCAAGTGATATTCTGGGCTGGCTCCTCCTCCCTCCACTGCTATTAGTTTCAGTGAAGTTCAGCGTGACAGGCCACCTTTGACGAAATGCTGGAGCAACAAAGACATAAACAACACCAAAGCCTTTGCAGTTGATGTATGCTTGCATTTAATAAACATTTGTTTGCATATTTTTTATCATGCTAATGAATATAATTACTTTAATTTATGTCATCAAGCTATGATTCTGTTCTGATCTATACGTCACTTAAATGTGTAGTGTTAGCATTTTGCACACACTGGCAATTTGAAGAAGGGAAGGATTAGTCCCTCCTGAGAGAACCGGGAGCAACATTCCACAGCATACATACCCCTGTGGACGTGAGCCCAACTCAGCACCTCCAAAAGCACAGGCATGCCCTGCTCTGCTTGGGAACATTTTCCAAAATACACATATCTTCCCTTCTCTGTGATCTCCTCGGCAGGAGGGTGCTGGACACTTTCCCACAGCAGAATGTGCAACACACGGCCAGGAAAACAGAACAGTTTAATCATCTTCATGGGTTTTACTGATATCAAAGTATTGCATTTTTTTTTTAATTTAGGAAAGGGTCTACAGAATGCTCAGGGTCTCACTACTAGATCGCACTCCTAGTGATCCACCTGTTCAAAGCCTCCCAAGAGCTGGGATTGAAGCACGTGCCACCACGCCCAGTCTCAATTGCCTTCTCAGCGCGCCCCAGGGTCAGGGCCGGCACGGCAGGCCTGGGGATCAAACTCCCTGCCCCTGGGCCTGCTTGCAGGTGCTTTAATCTGCTGAGCTATTTGGCTGGCCCTCAAAGTATTGCATGTTGATTCTAAAAATTCTAGAACGTAGACTATGAAAAAGAAATTAGATGAAGATCAGAAGCTAAGCTTCCACTCTCAAATCTGAAATGTAATAACATTTTGGTCTAATATAGACTGAATGTCTTTTAGCAATGATAGCAGTATTCTTTGTCTTTATTGCTCTGTTTCTATATCTTTGCCTATCTCTATGTTCTCTCTCTCTCTCGCTCTTGCTCTCACCCTCGCTCTCTCTGCTTAGCTCAGGTGTTTAAGTGCCTGCTGAAACAAAGCTGTCAGGCTATGGATGCTGTGGTTCGATCCTCTCATCCTCAAGCCAAACCAGACCTGCCCTGAAGACATCCTGAGCAGCCCCCCCTCCCAAAAAAAAAATCCTTCAGGCCAGGGAGATGGCACAGTAGAATAAGTGCTTGCCTGACAAGCGCAAGAGTCTGAGTTCAATCTCTAGTTCCGAAAAAAAAAAAATTAAATATAACCAACATACATGTGGTGTTACTAAATAGCCTCAGTACCTAATAGACTCATTCATCCAAGTTTGTATAAATACACTCTATAATATTCACATAAAATATCATTTAATGACATAGTTCTCAAAATGTGTCACCATCAGTAAATGATATGTGACCCCTGACATAAATACCCTTCTACACTGCTCTGAAATATAGAAAGACTTTGGTAGACCAGAAGGTCTGAGGATTTCTGGAACTACAAAGGGAAGATAAAATTTGATTGAGAAAAAAAACACACATTCAATAAAGAACCACAAAGAACGCTGTGAGCAGGGACAAGGAAGTGCCAAACTTGGATGGGGCACCCCCAAACACCTGCAGAACATTGGCTGAAGAGATGCATTAAGAGAGGCCAAGTGGGTTGCTCCCCACCATTTCTTTCTAGCGTCCAATGTGCAAAGCAGAATATATGCAGCCATTACTCTTCGGAAAAGAATCAACTCTTTCCTCTGTTCTGGGGTAGATAGGACAGTGCTCCCTCGGCAAGCTGTAGAAAAAGATTAAAAACTGAAGTGTTATACCTGAGATTCTCATGCACCACTGAAAGATACCATGCAAACCCCACCTAAAGGTTCCAGCAAGGAATTCATAGCAGAAAATGTAACCCTAGACCAACAATGTATCTTTCTCCACAGGGCCTAGATTCCTTTCCACCACTGAGAGAGAGTATGATGTCATAAGGGATCTTGCCACAACAATCACATAGGCCAAGAAGCTCTCTCCATTCCCCACAGAATTGGGGAACTCATCATCCAAGTTACTCGTCTGGAAGGTGTTCTTTGTCTATGTAAGAGTCCCTTTTCCAAAAGGGTTTATTGTAGGCAGCAGAGTTAGATAGAAATATTATAGGCAGTCAGACAGGGCCAGGCCCTTG
>NDGM010094806.1:0-10683 GCA_002564305.1 Octomys mimax | reverse complement strand
TGCACTGAGAGCACTCACCATCGGGAAGGTGGAATGCGGAAGCCGGCGCCGTCTTTCAGGTGCGGCTGCACGCAGCTCTCTACATTTAGTACAGAGTCCACAGGGTCTCACTACACAGATCAGACCCGTAGTGATTCTCCTGTTTTCAGCCTCCCAAGCACTGGGATTGCAGGCATGTGTCACCACACCCAGTCTTGCTGGCCAGCTCAGCATGCTCGGGGCAGGGCCAGCACAGCATGCGGTACCAGGGATTAAACTTGGTTTCTTGAGCTTGCCAGACAGGCGCTTAGACCCCTGAGCTATCTCCACGCCCCTGTTTTCTGTATGTTTATAGCAAGTTTTCCAAGTAGCATTTATTATAAAGTGACTGCGTTTCTTCCGTGTGCGTTTGTGGCCCCTCTGTCAATGGTCAGATGGCTGGGGATACCTGGGTGGTTCCTGCACCCTCTGCTCTGTTCCGCTGACCCACGTGTCCATGTCTGCGTCCACACTACATTGTTGTGCTGCTGTCGCCGTGTGATATAATGGGAAATCCAGGGTTGTGATGCCCCCTCCTTCGCTCCTGTGGGTTGTGGGTAATGTTCTGAGTCTCTTTTGATTCTGTATGAATTTTTGCACAGTTTACTATGTTTGTGGAGAATGCTGTCAGTTTTCTGATTTGGACTATGTTAAATCTGTACATCAGCTTGGTGACTATATTGTAACCATCTTGATTCTGGCTATCCGAGAAGAGAGTATATCTTTCCATTTTGTGATGTACTGTTGATCTGCACTGTTCTGTGATTTTCACATTAGAGTTCTTTCACTTCCTAAAGTAGGTTAACTTCTATTATTATTATTATTATTATTATTATTATTGTTATTATTATTTATTGATACTGAGTCTTACTAGGTGGCTCAGACTCGTAGTGATCCTCCTATCTCAGCCTCCCCTGTGCTAGGATTACAGGCACATGCCACCATGCCTAGTTTCCAGGCCAGCGTGGCATGCAGTACGGGGATCAAACCCACGTCCTTCCACTTCCAGCCCAGGTCCGGTGAGCCCACTTCAAACCCACGTCCTTGTGCCTGCTGGGGCACAAGACCACCGAGCTACCTCCCCAGCCCAGGTAGGTTGATTTTTAAGTATTTAACTGTTTTAATTTCTTTCTTGGCAAGTTCATTATTGGGGTACTAGAGCACTATGGATGTTTGTGTACTGTGTTAGTATCCTGCTACTTTTCTGAATTTGCTCATTAATTCTAGGAATATTTTAGTGCAAGTTGTTGAATCTTTTATGTAGAGGATCATGCTGCCTTCCAATGATGGTGACTTGGCTTCTTCCCTTCCTCTACACAGACCTTTCAGTTCTTTCTCATGTGAGGTTGCTGTAATGTTTCACTCATGGAGCAGGAGTGGCGAGAGTGTAGACATCTATGTCCTGCCCCTTATTTTAGAGGTAACATTTTCACTTTTTCTTCAATTAATGTGTTGACAGTAAGTTTGTCATAATTAGCTTTTAGCAGATGGAGTCTTCCATAAGTATTTTCTTCAGGATTTTTATCATGAATAGATGTTGGGTTTTGTCAAAAGCAAATGATCATGTGAGCTTAGTTCTTGTTTCTGACTATGTGGTGCACTACATACATAGATTTGTATATATTGAACCATCCTTGCATCCTCAGGATGAAGCCTACTTGGTCATAATATGACTTTCTTGATGATTCATTACATTCTGTTTTCCAGGCTCTTATTGAGGACTTTTGCATCAGTGTTCATTAAAGAGATTGGTGTATAACTCTCTTTTTCTGATTTGGGAATTATGGTAATGTTAGCTTCCAGGAATGACTCTGACAGTATGCCTTTCTTTTCATTTTCATTAAAGAGTTTGAAGAGTATTGGTGTTAGATCATTTCTGAAGTTCTTATAGAATTCAATGGTGAATCCATTGAGACTTGGACTTTTCTTAGTTGCTTGGATTTTTATTACTATTTCATTGTCATTGCCTGTTATTGAACTATTCAGGGTGTTTAAATATTCTTGTTGCAGTTTTGGTAATTCATAGGAATCACTTTAATCTAAACACCAATCTGAATTCTCCAATTTATTAGAGTACAGGCTCTCAAAATCATTGTTAATGGTCTTCTGTACTATAGCAGTGTCCATTGTGATTTTACCTTTTTATTTCTAATTGTATTGATTGGTTTCTTCTTTCCCCTTTTTAAAGAATAGTTAGGGCCAGCCAAATAGCTCAGTGGATTAAAGCACCTGCAAGCAGGCACAGAGCCAGGTTTTGATCCCTGGGCCTGCTGTGCTGCCCCCCCCCCCCGGGGGCACACTGAGACAGCAATTGAGACTGGGTGTGGTGGTATGCACCTGTAATCCCAGCTCTTCGATTACAGCTGTAAACAGTAGAATCAATACGAGTCCAATCTAGTAGTGAGACCCTGAACACCCTGTAGACCCTTCCCTAAAATATGGAAAAAAATAATGAATTGTGTGTCTATTTTGTTTATTATTTAATAATACTCTTTGATTCATTGATATTTTGTCTCAATTACTTTAATTTCTGCTTTGATCATTATAATTTCCTTCCTTATACTAGCTTTGGATTTGCATTGCTCTTGTTTTTCTAGGACCTGCAGGTACTAGAAAAATCAGTAGGTTATTTATTTGGGCTCACTCTATTTTCCTCCTGTGGGTATTCACAGCTGTCAAGTTCCCTCTTAGGGCAATCTTCATTGTGTACTAACTGCCCCATGTCCTGCATGAACACTTTCAGTTTCAGCCACCTCTGGCAGCCACATTTGCCAAACCTAGTTTCTCGCCTCTGAGGCTAAAACCCTTGCCTTCCTGGCTGGAGTTTAGACTCAGAGTCTCTAGGTCACACTTGTCCCCTCTCTCTGGTTGTCTCCCATGGACTCACTGTGGGAGGATAATACTAGAAACTCTGAAGCAGAGTTGTTCTGTAGTTGTTCTATGGCTCTGTGCTTCCCCAAATTTCACCTGATTAAACACTCACTGGCAATGTGGTTTGTGCTGTGCCAGGTTTCTTCAAGTCTGTCCTGCTGTGAAGGAGTTGCTTTATAGTCAAACTCCACCTGGCTTCTGTAGTTTACCATTGCCATGGGTTTGTCATTGGGCTAGTGCTGCTGGCCTGTCCCATTATTTCTCCCCAGAGCTGCTGACTCTTCAGGATTTCCTTCCAGGGCATTACCCTGTCTACCATCAGGACAGTCAGTTGACCAATGCCCCTGCTGCCCCATGCCAAGAGACAAAGACCCAGGAGGCTTAGAGTTGGTGGGTGACTGTGATCCACATGGACAGAGTAGGCTAGGGTGAAAGCTGCAGGGTGAGTTTCCTCAGAACTCACATAGGCAAGTTCTGTCTGCAGCCCTTGGGGCAGATTCCATTCACAGTTCCTAGGGGTGGCTCCATCAGGGCTCGTGATTCAGGTTCTGTCCAAAGTCTATGAGGGTGGGCTGATGTTTCTATCTTTTGCAACACAATTACATGCATATAGCTATGTTTACCCTTTCATTTTATCATAATCTGTGAGTTCATTGCAAGTCATAGATCAAGGCTGGGTCCCTATGATGAAAACCCTCAGACCACGCCTTAAAGTGTTTGCCTGAAAAGATCAACACTGTTAAAAGACTTTTATCTTCCTTCCAGTTAAAACCTGCCTTGTAGTCTACATACTTTGGAAAACTTGTAAACCCTTTCTGTGTCTCTTAGACATATAAATTTGAAACCCAGGAGGACCTTTCAGAAGGATCAGGAAGGCCTTTCAGAAGGATCCATCCCTTTGAAATGTTACCAAGAAGATAGCAAGGGGGTAGGTGCCTAACTTTGATAAGCACCACTTACACTTACCAACCGCACATGACTGACAGCCTTACCTCATAGCTGCCTTCCTTTTCTGGTCTGTGGTACACTCCAGAGTTGAGAAGGGCTCCTACTTCGCTCTAGTGGAGGTGAGCTCTGCTCCTACTGGAGTCTCTCTTCCCTATCGCCCTAGCACAGATAAGATCCCTCATACCATCTTGAACAAACGGCTGGCCCTCTTCGATGAATGCAGCCTTGGGAACTTGCCGGGGGCCCAGGTATCAGTGAGCTCTCTATTATGACTCAGGTAGCCTAGGAAAACTAAGTTTCGTGGGCATCTGTGGGTCATACATATGTGAAATGGCTTAGGTAACTCTCCTTTCCATAGACACGTCCCGAAAAAATAGGTTTTCTTTTAAATTTTACTTTGAGACAGTCTCATTATGTAGGCAGACTGGCTTTGAACACACTATGTAACAACTCAGATTGTGCTGGAGCTCAAGGCAGCCCTCTTGCCTCAGTCTCCTGAGCGCTGCTGGGTTATAGGCATGCACAACTACATCCAGATAACAGCGGTATATACCTTAAAGTCAATTAATAATACATGAACCAGGGAACATTAATAATCAAAAGAACCACAGGTGGAAGTCTATGGGCAAGAAAACACAATCCAAGGTACAGGTCTAGCCATGACCCATGGACCATCCTGGTTAGTGAGTGTAACGGTTGACATATTGTGTCAACTTGAGAGGTCTAGAAGCTTAACTAAATAATTCAGCCATGTTACATCCTAGGGTACAGAGGACACTCCCTTACAGCTCCAGCATGTTGTTTATTGTGTCAACTTGAGAGGTTTAGAAGTTTAACTGAGCGACTCCCCAGGATGTCAGGGTCCTCACTTTGTAAAAATCCTGAGCCTGTACAAGAGGAGGGTGGGGAGATGCTGTGAGTGCTACACTTGCTCCAGGGCAGGTAGCCTGCATACAATAGAAGGGAGGAACAGGCTTGCTGCCTCCTGCCCCTATTGCTTTCCTTCCTTTTGCTGTTTTCTACCCCCTTGAATTGTTGCCCCTGTGTCAGGGCGCCCTACCTTGGAACCCGCTGACTATGGACTGAAACCTCCACAAACTGTGAGCTAGATAAACCTTCCCTCCTTGCACTTGTGAGTGTTGGGTAGTTTGTCTCAGCAATGAGAAAAATTAACCAAGGCAGTGAGTTAGCATGAATTATTGTCTTGGTGGTAAAGTGAATACATTGGCATATTTTAGAAGGAAAAAATATTCTTAGTCTTTCTGGATGAGTGAAGCTAAGCAGGAGATGAGCAATACGCCATCAGACCACTGCCCCCCCCAAGCCCAGCAGGAGTTCACTCTTTTCTCCTTGAGGTGTCAGAAGAATCCTGAACACACAAATATTCCGTTCACTCCGCTCAAGCCTGAGGGAGAAGAGCTGACAGAACACAGGGGCCGGAATCGAGCTCTACAGGAGCCCTTCTTGTCAGGCGTGCTGCTTTGTGATATGTATTGGAGCCTTCTGTTGGAGACCTCCCCTGCGGCAGTGTGGGACCCAGAAATGGCAACAGCACGTGTGTTCAGGCCAGGCCCCGACCTCAAGCCACCGTCCTCCACTGTCTGTGGCTGCCGTGAGGAGACTGTCAGGCTGCAGCCTCCCTCCTCTGAGCCCACAAGGCCAGCCACACTGCCCACTCTACAGCCTGTTTCCCCAGTCGTGCTCCTCTGAGTTAACTCTGTTAAGGGGGTCATAATGCTCTAAAGCAGGAGGAACACATGTTGGACGCATGCAGGGCAAGAAGATCTGGCCATGAGGTGCTTTAGTTTTTCAGGGAATGTTATGGTTTGAAGCTAACATGCTGCCCCAAGTCCTCCCATGTTCAGAGGTGAGGCTTTTGGAAGGGGACTGGATCACAGAGGCACTCTATGCCCCAGAGAATTAATCCCCTGATGACCCCTTCCTGCAGCCTGGCCCCAAGATCTGGGTCACTGGCAAGTGGTGACTTGGAAAGTCGTGCCTGCTTTCATGGCTTCTTCTCCCTTCTTTCTCCCGGCTGTCTGGCTACATCATATGCTCAGCCCGCCTCTGCCACCCCCTCCCACCAGGCCCTTCCTGCCTTGGCACGGGCCCTCTGTGGACTATGGCCTCTCAAACCCAATGATTCTCTCTTCCTTTCAATTATAGGTATTAGGCTGGGGAGAAAGCTTGACAGCCTAAGTGCCTGCCTGGGAAACCACATGCCGTGCCAGCCACTGAAACTGGTCAAGTGGCGTGCAAATGGTGGCGCATGCCTGTAATCCCAGTGCTGGGGAGGCCAAGACAAGAGGACCATTAAAGTCTGAGATGTGTGGCGAGACCCTATAATGTATGAATAAATAATACAAAAGTTTTAAAAGATTTAAATAAACAAATTGTAGGTGCTGGATATTTTGTCCCAGCAGTAAGGGCAAGACTAAAGCAGAGAATGTCCATGCTATCGCATTGTATGATAGAACTATGCGTGTCACGAGCTGAGGTGTCCCCTTGACATTTTGTCTGTTCAGTGAATTGCAGAAAAATGCAAACCTTTATAGACCAGGGAAATATATCTTCCTTGAATTTAGAATATTTTAAAACTAATCTGTGTCTAGCTTTTCCATTCTCAAAGTTTTAAAAATATACGATTCATGATTTTGTCCATTTAAAAAACTAATAAGATACAGATTTCCTGAAGGAGTTTTTGTTTTGCTTTGTTTTTTTGTTTTTGTGCTTGAGACAAGGTCTCACTAGGTGGTTCAGACTGCCCTTCAACTCACTGTGTACCCCAGGATGGCAGGAATATAATGCCCTTGCAGTGCAAGATCCGCCTGCCTCAGCCTCCCAAGGGCTGGGGTTACAGCTATGCACCGCCACGCCCGTCTATGAAAGGGTTATAGATCAACAATCATCCCCTTCAACATTCTGAACTATTTTATGTCTGTCATTGTAAGATCATTGTGCAGCATGCTTGGAAATATGATTTTGGGGTTTCAAAGTAACCCCGAAATCTGAAGCTCAGTGTTGCTAAAACAAAAGCAAAATCTGTAGATTTTTGCAGCCTCTTTTATATTTATTTTTCTTCAATGAGATTTTTATCTAATTTTCAATGAAATTGTTTCTTCACATGCTCACACACCTGTCGCTAATGTTGCCTGTCACTCTGCTCACAGCCTACTACTCGCTACTGTTGCTGATGGATTTGGAAGAAGAGTGTGATAAAACAATTAGAATTGGGTGAAGTCCCTGCAGGTCGAGGATTGGGCATTTACTATGGAGAACATAAAATCACATATTACAATAATTAAAAAACAGGGCTTGGGAGCAGGAGAGAAATAAACAAGTCTTAGGTAAGAGGATGTTTTTCCAGCTTTGGTGGCAGCAGAGTACTGGGAATTGAGTTTAGGCCTTTGTGTTTCCCAGGCAGGCACTGTGCTACTGAGCTATATCCCCAGCCCATTTTTCCAAATGTACGCCTTGTGAAAAGATATAGTCAATTATATTCAATTGACTCTTACATATTTATTAATGGATAGGTGGTTTCTACTTTTAAGCCAAAGTTCCAAGAGATCACATTTTAATTATATCTATAATTAAAAAGTAAATAGATGCCTGACATCCTTCAGGATGACTATCCGAGGTCTGTTAGGCATCCCTATCTTTCTTTAGGATTTAAGGCTCAAGAGCACTTTCACTTTTTATAGTCTATGTCTCATTAAGAAATTTCTTATTCCTCTGAAAAGTTCTATTTAAAAGTTAAGACTTTCTGTTTCAAAAATCCTGACCCAGTGTTTCTACTCCAAGACCCAGCAAAACTGCAGAGAAGAAAAGGTGACATAGAAGAGATGGAGGAAAGTAGAGTCAAATTTTGAAGCTCGTGGAAGAGATGAGGACTGATTGCTGGCTTGGGTGAGCGGAGGAGGATGGAGCTGGGAGAGACAGGCCACAAGGTCGCAGCAGGTGGGCTGGAGGCATCTCAGAGCACACGTGCAGAATGGCTGCCAAAGGCCTGCGCGGACTTCTCGCAAGAACTTGAGTAGTGTTGAACAGGACAGCCTGACGTCTGGGCTGCTGTGTTCTCTCCCACTTGGCCATGTTCATGCTGTGGAATGCACCTCTTTCCCCTGCTTTGACTTGGCCTAACCTCTTCTACAGAGCACTTTTCTTTTCCTACCTTTAATAAGTATAAAACATGGCTATCTGTGGTGCTTGTCTGGAGTGATACTATGTTCAGGACAGAAAGAACTCTAAAGCCATCTCTCGAAGGAGACTCAGCATCCACAAACCCAGTAACACGGGCACCCACAGAAGGAAATGAAGATCTTACCAGTGTGCCTGTCAATCTCTCTAAAAAAGCAACAGACCCACCAGACCCTGGTGGCAAAGACAAACAGCAAAGCTGAAACGCAGCCTGAGTAAGAAACACCCAAGTTCGCTACTCTGACTGCACCCTCCAGTGGTGGTCTCCTCAGCTAATGGACAACATTCATTGTGGAAAGTACACCAGAGGGACTCGGGACCAGGGAATCGTGGCTTCTCCTCAGAGCAGAGAGAGGCTCCCTTCCGACAACAAAGAGGGTGACTGAGGGTGTATGTGTTGAAACATGAGACTGTTGAGCTCCTTGTCAGCCCTGGATTGTCTACATCTAGATGTTGTCCCAAGGCCTCATGGACTCAGAGGCAAGAGTATTGAATGAGATTGGACAAGGGAACTACAGCTGACTCACTGTTAGGAGGAGAGGCCTAGCCAGGAGGAGATGCAGGTCCCTGGAGGATGACCTAGAAGGGTTGTCTTCTCCCCAGTTCCTCTCTTTACTCCACTTCCTAGTCACCATCATGTGATCAGCCAAACCTTCCACCATGAAGTTTCTGTCTTTGAGTCTAAACAATGTGGACTAAAACATTTAAACCATATAGTAAAATAAACCTCTCCTCTTTTAATCTGTTGGGGTTGGTACTTGTTGTTAGGAAACTGATTAGGACAATGGCTCCCTAACTCAGCATACTATCCCGAGACACACAGCTCCAGGAAGGAGGCTGTAACACTTTTTCTAGAAGCTACAATTCCCTTCACAAAAATGAATTAGGCACACTAACATCTGGAGGATCTCCTATTGAAACCTTCCAGAGAGAAGGTGCTGCCCACATAAACAGTGCTCATGTACGCATGGGCAACCAGGGGTTTCCAGATGTTTGAAGAAACTATTGTAGTTTCAGGCTTGCAGGGGGAAACAGTACAAGCCAGGGCACTTAATTTTAAGATTATTTTATAATAGTCACCCAAAGACTCATATACAAAAACAGAGAGCAGGAAATCCGTCCACATACTGAAGACCAAAGAATCCAGCTGAGGGCCTGGATCCCTTGGCCGTCCTATGTGAGCTCAGCTGAAGACTTAGAGCCCATGACAGTGCCTCCCACAGGTGCAGCTGCAGGCCTAGAGCCAGGACAATGTCTCACGCAGGCCTGTTTCATGGATCTGTGTTGGGAGGGCCCGAAGGCCAGTGGTGGCACCTAGAAAGACTGTGCCAGTGGGATGAAGGATCTGTGCCAGCAGGCTGAGGGGTCCACGTAGAGCCAGGAAGGAAGCGACATCCAAATTAAGAACCAGAGCTTCCCTGAAAAGTACCACAGCCTTCCTCAGGGGTGAGTCCCGAGCTGCTCTGGCAGTGAGGAAGGCTGAGTTCCCATCAGGAAAACCAACGTGACAAGCTTCTCCAGGAGACTCAGCTGTCCACCACCTGCTCCCGCAAGGTGAACCGCAGCCAGCCTCAGCAACAGTGAGGGCCCAAGCCCCTTCCATGATGAGAACAGCGGAGTTCTTCAGGAAAGCCAGCATGACAAGCTCTTCCAAGAGAACCAACAGCTCCCTACAGCCTCCTACAGCTTCTCTTATTCTCCAGTGCTGCCTCTTACACCACCAGCAGCAATCCTTGGGTGGGCCCTCACACCCAGCACGATGCTGGCTCAGTTCAGCTGTGTGCTGCAAGTTGGCCACCAGTTGTCAGTGCACCACACTCTGTATTGAGAAGAACAGGGCAAATAGCTGGGGAAACAAAAGGGAAATGTAAGGCATGGTAGCCTTTGCCAAGGGCAGGCCTGAAGCTGTGTCTCTTGATGAGGAAATCCCCGTTAACCAGAGCAACACAGAAAAGGGCAAAGTCCAGAGCTCCCTTAGAGAAACTGGAGAGTCTGGAGATATCAAGTTTGTATAAATAAATAAATAAATAAATGTTCTCAAATGAGTGAAGGTACATACAGGAATTTAATTTAATAAGAGGATATTGGCTGGGAGATAGCTTAATGGCATAAGTGCCTGCCTGGCAAGCACAAGGTCTCAAGTTCAACCCCTGGTACTGTAAAAAAGTTATTTCTTGTGTCTGCAAGATAGTTCAGTGGACTAAACGCCTGCTTAGGCAAGCACAGGGACCAGGGTTTGGTCCCTGGAACCACACGTTGTGCTGGCCCCATCCCCCAGGCACGCTGAAGGGGGGCATGGTGGTGCACACCTGTAATCCCAGCACTGGGAAGGCTGAAAGTAGGAGGATCACTGTGAGTCCCAGCTGCATGGTGAGACCCTGTACCAAATAAATAATAATAATAATAATAATAATAATAGGGTGTTTCTAATTTTATAATGCAAGACCTACAGGATATTTCATCAGCCAGAAAAAATTTGGATGAAAGACAACTATGAACATTAAAAATGACTTTTGAAAAACCTGCGACCAAAAATTTTGAGCAAATACTTCAAGAGAGGTTATATAGAGGTGACATATGGACACATGAAGAAATGTCCAACATTATTTAATCTTTAGGGAATTGCAAATTAAAACCACAGTGAGATAT
>NDGM010094249.1:0-10365 GCA_002564305.1 Octomys mimax | reverse complement strand
TGTGTGTGAATGCTGTATGTGTGTCCAGGAATGAATGTGTGCATGTCTTCATGCTTGCATGGATATGAGCTATGTGGGTGCATGTGCGAGTGTGCATGTGTGTGTGTGTGTGAGACATTGTGTATGTGGATTGTGCATGCATGTAAGCATGCATGTGAGAATGAATAAGTGCCTGTGCTCCTGAGGGTTGGTGGTGTTACAGGAAGGGAAGAGTTTTAATATTTCTATAGCTGTGTCAGTTAAAAGGCAAAGCACCAGTTCAGGCTCTGGCTCTGTTTGGAAAAAGGAGGTCCCAGACTGCAAAGCTTTTGGACTAGAGTGTGTGGAGCTGGAGGAGCTGGGTAATAATAGCTCCCATGCCGAGAGCTTGCCATATGCTAGGCAGTGTACTGAGCATGCAAAAGACCCTGCTTCATCCGTCCTGTGGACTCTGCAGGGAAAGCTCTTAGTATCTGAGTTTTGCAGGGAGGAGATGAAGATTCAGAGAAGTGGAGTCGCTCACTTGCATCTGCGCAGCACTGCAAGGGCCTCCAGGGTGACAGGGACAATGAACAACCTGTGCAGCCCTTGAGCTTGGAAGGCACCTGGGGGCCATCTAGGGCTCTATGGTCACCTGTCAGAGGTTTCTGGTGTGGCCACCAGCAGTGCTGATGAGTGAAGTGGGAGTGATACTGGAGGTTTCCTGGACCAGTGTAAGGGCTCTGTGTAAACAACCCTACATATGTGTTTTGGAGTCCCTGAGCAGCAGGGAAGGCTGGGACCATGCTCCGAGTTTGTCTCGGGGTTCAGTTTCCCCCCATTCCTCCTAACTTTCCCTCTTCTTTATATTTCTAGAGTTCCCAGAGGAACAAATGGCCTCTCTTCTCTAATTCAGGTGGGACTAGATTCTGGGGAGGAGGCAACGGTCCGGTTCAGGACATTAAGGGGTCATGATGGGAAGCTCCTCAGTGAACCCTGCCTTTGGAGTGGGAGGTTGCCCCTTGCCTGAGGGAGGGTGTGCCACAGATGAACAATCCGTGTCCTTTCGACATGTACACCCCTTTAGAGTTGTGCACGGAGGTCCACGGCCTGCACACTCAGCCTCAGGTCACAACTGCAAACTCTTGGCCATCTCCAGGCTGAGTAGAAGCTGGGCTCAGCCTGACTTCCCACCAGCAGGTCCAGGAAGTGGGGAGGACTTATGTGGAAGGCACTGGGAAGAAAGGTGAAAGGATGGGACATTTTGTATGGAAAGAGAAGTGAGCCTGGATTTGGAGCCCTGGGTACTATGAGCTCAGGGGAGTGGGCTGCCACTAGCAGAGTATGGTGGCTCTATGGTGACACTCGGTGGTGCAGTCTTTTCTGGGACCATGCTGGAAAGACTATAAGGATTCTTTCCCAAGGACTTGGCCTCTGGTGACAGAGGTGTGACTGCATGGGCCACAGATGTCATTGTTGCCATGTTCGTATCCCAGGGGGAAGTGGAGGACCCCGGGGAGGGTGGGCTGAGGTCTCATAGCAATAAGGGCCCCAGGGGGTATGGGAAGAAGATATTCTGACCCCTGTCCAAACCTTGCCCTCAATAGTGACTTAAAACCTTACCAGGTCTGGGACTCCTCGAGGAAGACTCTGGGCTTTGCTTAACACTTGTTCTGCTGCTTGGTAGGAAAGTCACAGTGAGATGCCATGGCACCTGCAGAGGCAGGTGGGGCCCTGCTGCCTGCCTCTTCCTTTACTGGCTCATGATGGTGAGGCTTGCAAAACGGGAGGAGCTCAGGGAAAGCTGCTTGCCTCACAACCTCTTTGGGTAGCCACAGATAAGAAGGGCTGTAGAAGTCCTGCAAGTCTGGAACTTAGGCCAGGCGGCCAGGCATGCAGTCCACCTCACGTGGCTCTCCACAGCTGGAGCTGGGGGGCCCTGCAGGAGATGGAGGGCACGTGTATGGAAGCCAGCCAGGATAAAGGGCGATTTGTTGGATTAGAACCAGAAATGGCAAATGTAAGCTTCTAGGGGCTTATCTACCTTTTAATGTAATTGTGAGACAGAAAATTTAACATTTGCTGTGTGCAGGCCGAGCCAATATGAAAACCTAATCAAGGACAAACGTTTTCACTCTCTGCCCTGTTCCCTTCCCATGACAGTGGCCTGCAGATCCATCCAGGGTTGCATCTGGAGGCAAAACCTAGAAACCCTGCCAGTCAGCCCCATACTGGTGATTCCATGAGCCCATGTTGAACCCCTACTATGCGCGACACACAGCTCTGCAGGGAGTCCTGTGGAGGGCCCCCATCGCCACCACCTCTGACACCCCCACCATCCTGCCGGGAGCTCACCCCTGGGTAGGTCCAGGCCCTCTGCTGTTGCCTCTTCCATCTCACTGTGTTACTGTCCTGGCAACTTTTGTCCCTTTTCTTTGGAATCTTGCTCTGTAGAAGAGAGAGATCAGGAGAAGCTATAGGGCCCTGAGGAGAAAGAATCCTCAAATGGCCCTCAGAGGGATGGCCCCTATTTGAAGGCAGTCTGGGCAGAGGTTGAAGTCACTTTCTCCTACACAAGTATTTGGCACTCTGCAGATGTTTCATAGGTCTGTACAGCCAAGAACCTGTGTCCAGGAGGATCTCAGCATCTTGAGAGGAGACTTTAAAGTCCATGGACAGTTTTATCACCAGATGATCAATGAAATCTCTCAGGTAAAATATAAGCAAGGTGGTCAGGGGCACTGGTATCTGTCCTGTGAAGAGAGTTCTGGCAGCTCCCTTTTCTTAAAGGGTTCCTTAGTGGGTTGGAGATGCTCACTCTCTGGAGTGTTTTGGGGTAATGTTGATGCCTACCTTCAAGGCTTAGGACCAAGGTCAAGACCTTTGAAGAGAGAGTGCCCCATTTACTTACCAAGTTTCCCTAGGGTACCCTACTGACATCACCTGGTTCCACAAAGGGCAATGTCTAGCCTGACCATAAGGCCATCACCCCAGGTGCTTCTTAGGGGACATCCTAATCCTTTCCTCCTTGTCTGCCAAGGATATCTCAGATCGCCTGGTACATCTCCATCAGAGTACTCTAAGGAATGGATTGAGGGCC
The DNA here is from genome assembly GCA_002564305.1 of Octomys mimax. Lineage (NCBI taxonomy): Eukaryota > Metazoa > Chordata > Mammalia > Rodentia > Octodontidae > Octomys > Octomys mimax. Next base: position 7,307 of record NDGM010094249.1, on the reverse strand, counting down.
TGGCATGACTCATTGTGCAGGTCTCAGTCAGGACTAACCAGGCATTGTCTCAGAAAGGAAGGAGCTAGGGCCAGCAGGAGTAAGCTGGGGCCAGCTGTTTTAAGAAGGGAAGCTCTGATTTGCATTTCTCAAATGACCAGAGATGTTAAACACGTACACACGGGTGCACGCGCGCACGCACACACACACACACACACACATATATATATTTGCCGTTTGTATTTTTTTATCTGAGAGGTTGTATCAGTTTATCTTCTCATTGCTGGGACAAATGCCCAACACTCAAAATGGAGGAAGGAAAAGTTTATTTAGTTCATAGTTATTGGAGGTTTCAGTCTATACTCAGCTGGCTTCAAGGCAGAGTGGCACACGGCAGGGGGCAACCTTTCTGGACAGGGACAAAAAGCAGAGAGAGGAAAGGGAGGAGTAGCAACAGCTCAAGCAGCTAGCTTCTCTCCCTCCGTACATTGTAATGCAGATTACCTGCCCCAGGGCAGGTGCACATTCACACCCACAATAATCAATCACAAACTCCAGAAGCTGCCTCAGGACTGCACGAGGCTCTGGGGGGACACCTAGACACAGGGCATAACAGAGGTGCATCTCCCTAGTGTAAGAACCTGAAAGAGTAAATAGGGTCTGAAAGGGGCAAGGAGTACTGTAAAAGGGAAAGAAACTATTCAAAAGGAAGGAACAACTGCAATGAGGGAAAGGAGAAAAGAAAGGAAGAAGGAGAATGAAGGGAAAAAGAAATATATATATTAGCTTGGCAAATTGTACTGCTGGGTTCTGCTGGTTTATTAAAAGGAGCAGTTAATGCTTAATTTTTTTTCCTCCCCTTTTTAATTTTTTGACCAATCTTACAGACTTATAACTGGCAATCTGAACAACTAATTTGAAGACAACAATATACAATGTAATAACCACTGTGGAATTCCTATCATTTTGTTTAGTGAAATTCTGTATCATTTCTAATTTTTTTAAACTACTTTTTGTGTTCTCTTAAAAAGAAGGAAAAAAGGAAGCTCTGTCCATGGAAAATGGCAGTGGTCAGCACAGACCTGGCTCAGCCTTGCTCTACCCTGTTCTCTGGTGTTCCAGCCTGCAGTCCCTTGTCCCCATGGGGTCTCTTTCTGCCCTGTGCTAGGGGATTCTCTGATGCCTCTGTCCTGTCCTGGGCAGCCTGCTCACAGCCTGTTTGCTGATCCAAGCTCCATGCAGGCTCCTGGTCTATAACATCGATCAGTAAAGATGTGGCTTTTGTCCTTTGGAAGTGCATAGAGTAATACACAATTTCTTTTTTCCTTTTTTTGGAGGACCACTGGTCCTGAAATGTACTCTGAAGTGAAAAGGGGGGTTTACATTTCAAGAGGTTTAAGATAACCTGCTTACCATATGTACTTTATCAAATTGTGTTTTCCCCAAACATATAGACGTCTTAACTCCTGGTACCTGTTAAGTGAGATCACTTTTGGAAAGAGTCTTTGTAATTACGCTAAGGATTAATTTCTAGATGAGATCATCCTGGATGTAGGGCTCACTGTGTCTCCAACTTTTGATGTCATGTGAAAAAGGAGAGGGAAATTTGAACCCGATAGGAAGATGACCAGGTGAAGATGAGGAACCAGGGGTGATGAAGTCCCCAGCCAGAGACTTCTTGGGTCCTCAGAAGCAGGAAGAACACGAAGAGACCTTCTTTATAGAATCGGAAAGCTTGCAACCTGGCAAACATCTTAATGTTGGACTTCTGACCTCAGAACAGCAAAGATAAATTTCTGCTATTTCAAGCCAGCCAGTGCATCTCACTTTGTTGCAACAGCCCCAGGAAACTGAGTCACCATGTGTCCTCTTTGCAAATTTACAGCTTTGAATGTAGTGAAGTTCCAGGCGAGTCCCACCAAAGGGGTGGTGGTATCTCACCCAAGTGCCTGAGACTGATCCTCTCAGAAAGCAGAGTTTGAGATAAGGGCTATGTGCACGTGATTGATTTTGGAGACGGAGTCCTGGTGAAATTGCTGTGGACAACTGTGTCTTTCCTTTCTGCAGACCCTCTGAAGCTCCATACAGAACACACTTCAGAATTTTCCGGCTGAGACATCACCCCCTAGTCAGGAATTGTCGTAGGTGTTAAGTTGTCCAGAGTCCCAAGTGTGGGTGTGCACAAGAATGGCTGGGGGGCTTCCTCGGCAGCAGCAGAGGGCTCCAGTGCAGAGGCAAGTGACTAGAGGGTGTGCGGCAAGGCAGGCACTGCAAGAAGCTGATTGCTTTGGGAACAGCTAGAGCCAAGAGGCCGGCTGAGATCAGCACCAGGTAGTGGTTGTCAAATCAGGGCTGCCCCACTTTGTGAAGCTTGGAAGTCATTCTTGCTAGTGCACCCTGAAATCCCGAGGCATGTGGGTCAACAGAACATTTCCCTAGCCCCTTAAGGAAACTACAAGAAATTGCAAACAGGAACATTGTTCGTGGTATCTGGAATATCTGTCACTCACTGGTTCACTCAGAACTTTGCTAATTTAGCAAAACTTCTTGGAGTTTTGTGGGCCACATTCCAGAGCAGAGCTGCAGGACAGAGGGAGACAGGCCTGTTCTTCATCCCAGCCCCAGAGAGGCTCGTGATCTGGGGCAGAGCTCAGGAACAGATTTTTCTGATGAGGGCTAGACAGTGTTTCTGGCACTGCGGCTCATAATCTTTGTCAATGGTATAACCCCCAAGCAGCCTTGGATAGAATGCAAGCGAGTGGGCATAAGAGTGTTCCAATAAAACTTCACATACTAAACTAAGGACAGGACTATGAGCCGTAGTTTGCTGAACTGTAGTGCATGAGACAGGTTTTGGTGCAAGAGTTGGAAATTCATCGGTTGGAAAAATAAGATCAAGGCATTCTGGAAGGCAGCTTTACCTGAGAAAGCAGCCTATATGCAGGAGAATGAGGCTTTGCATAAATTGTGCAATGAGGAAAACTGAATTTTGCAAGAAAAAAAAATAATATTCTCAACTAGCAAAACTCAAGGCAAGATTCTCCAGGAAATATTTCAGATGAGACAAATAATAGACAGTTTTAAAAGCAGATTGGAGGAAGCAGAGTTAGGACACTGCCCCATGCCTGTGCCCCAGAGGTTTCAAATGGATGTAAAGGGCTGGTGCTGAGGCCTTCCCCTGGGCTAGGGGTGGGTGGAACCTCACAGAACCTCCCCCCACCCCCACACCGCACTGCTTGCCTCAGCCTTCTGTCAGTCTCATAGGCCACTGCCCCTGAGCATGGTGCTAACGAGCTGGGCACCAGAGCTGTCCAGTGCCTGTGACATTACAAGCTGCTTGGGGCTGGTTGGTGGTACGCATAGCATGCAGCTGGGGTGAGCTCTGCCGTAGTCACCCTTCTGCCAGCCCCAGGGTCTCTGGCCTGTGCCTGTGTCCACAGCACAGGCTTCCTTCTCCTGTGGGTGCCTGATGCCCATCCAGCGGCCAAGTGCAGCTGACAATCAGAGTTCTCACTGCTCATCAGGGACGCGAGATGTGCCAGCTGAGGGCCTTCAGATGACAGCGCTCCTGGCACCATGGCCTAGGGGTGGGCTGTGCCTTGCTTCCCAGGGGACAATTTCTGGGGTTTGAATTGAGGAGCTCAATTTATTCCAAGACGCTTCTCTCCACGGAAGAGGAGTATGTGGAGGGTGTTAGGGCAAAACAAAGGAATCTTGCTTTCCTGTGCTCATGAAGCATGACCAACACTGACTCCAGAGGTGCTGGGGGCTGGATGGTCTCTCTCACAGGCCTGGCAGAGAGGTGGTACTGCAGCAGCAGATTCCAGGTGGGTGTCCTCTAACCCAGGTCAGTCCTGATGTTACTTACCTGCAGATGGTGTCTGACCCACAGTGAGGCTCCATTCCTAAGACTTATCCTCTAACTCAGATATCGATCCCTTTGTAGGGCTTGCCCTGTCCTTTAACCAGTGAGTGTTGGGTTCTTTGAAGTTCAGTGCATGGTAGCCCTCTTCTCTAGCTCTGTTTTCATGGGCTTCTGCCTAGGTGTCCCGAAGACATGCCAGCTCAAGGTCCAGGGCATTTACCTGTGCTTCTGTTAGTCTATGCTTCCCTCAATCCCATCCTTAGAGTCCATCAATTTGTTCAATAGACTCACATACCTCAGGGAAACACTTGTCTCCTGGTTCGTGATAAAGAACCTATTCTAAAGCATGCAGGGGAAGAGATGGATGGAGTACGGTAAACTGGTAGGGACATGGAACTTCTGTGCCCTTTCTGGAAACTCCTCCCTCCAGAAACCCTTTTGTGTTTGGCTATCAGGAAGCTCCCTGAGCTTTATCCTTCTGGGTTTCTATGGAGACATTATTCATAAGCATGATTGTTAATAGATTGGGTGGGAAACGCAGCAAGGCCTGTCTGCCATTCTTGCTGGCTGTATCTCTCTGTGCAGTCTTCTTCCTTTCAGGGTATGGGGCAGCCCCCGTCTGGAATACAAGGAAGGTCTCAGGACCTACTATGGCTCAAAGGTGGGTCAGAGAATTTATTTATGGCTAGCAAGGTAGAAAGCTGGGTAAGAATAGTTTATGGGACTTGTCTTGGGGAAGAGGAATTCTAGATTTCAGGCGCTGACTTGGGGAGAGAGTGATGAGCCAGGAATCATGGATGAACCCAATACATACATACATACATATACATATATGTGTCTTAACAGAACAGTGGGTGAGGTTAATGAAAAGGAAAGGTCAGTGTCAGTTGTCACAGAAATGCTGATGGCAAGTAACCGCTAAACCTCTGTGGCATGCAGCTGTAAGTGCATGCTTTTGCCTACACAGCAGTGCATCAGCTGATGGCTTTGCTGACATGGGCCTGCTCTAGCAAGCCTCACTCATGCAGGTGTGGCTTCTAGGAGCTTCAGTGTCTTTCAGACCGACTTGGCTCTGTTCCATGTTTTGTCTCCACTAGCAACATGGCCAGGCTCATTCTTCCATGAAGGCAGAGGGACCAGAGAGAGTGGCTGTATGGCCTTGGAAGGGGAGCAATCCCAGCTAGATGGCACCTCTTCATGGGACTTGCTGCAGAGTCTCTCGATTTAGGCACAGCAAGTGGTGAAGGGCTTAGGGCCATTTTGCAACTGGTCTCCTCCAGGTGGACTTCCAAGCGTGGAGCATGACCTAACAAAAGGCCTGCTTCCCGGATAAGAATCTCTGGGCACCGTAGACAGAACCTTCCCTCTAACCCAAGTCAGTCCTGATGTTACTTACCTGCATCTGGTGTTGGACCCCACAGTCAGGCTCTGCTCTTAAGACTTCCCCCTCTAACTCAGCTGTAAGCTCAAGCTCCAGGGCATTTACCTGTGCTTCTGACAGTCTAAGGCTCCCCCAATCCCATCCTTACAGTCCATTGATTTGTTCAGTAGACTCACATACTCAGGAAACACTTACGTTTCCTGGTTCATGATAAAGAACATATTCCAAAGTGTGCAGTGAAGAGATGGACAGAGTGACCCTTTCTTCTCATCCTCCCTACCAGGCACAGTCTTGGCAACCTGGCCCACTGTCAGTTTCCTCAGCCTCCATGCCTTTAGGGAATCTTCTGGAAGGGAGATGCTCGCAGGAGGTCAATTCCATTTCCCCACCCTCTCTCCAGCTCTTCTCATGGGGACCAATCACTGGAAGCATTCTTAGTCTACAGTTTCCCACCCAGGCTACCACTGGTTTACTCAGCACACATCCATGGTGTGGTTCTGCCATGTATGGAGCACTTTGTGCAAGGCATTCTGGGTGCTCCACGTGCACTGCTGCATTCAGTACCCCCAGCATCCTGTGAGCTCCTCTCCATCCTTTTACTCAAGTTGGGGAAGCAGTGGAGCAGCTTCCAAGCTAGTTCATGGCTGAGTCAGGACTTAGACCCAGGCTGGTTTGACCATTGACACAGGAAAATTCCATACCCCCACCCTAGGGATCGAAAGACTAGGACCCTTTTAGTTAAATGACAAACTCCTGCTTCTCCAGCCTGGGAAGAGTTTGGCAGATGAATGTTAAAGTTTCGTTTTTTTTTTTTTTTTTTTTTAATTTTTTTCTCTTCAAGTTTCCATCTGTTCATGCAGCAACTGAATTTATGCACATTCAGGCGCCATCTGTGACCACAACCCCACTTCCAGATCCGAAGCATTTTTCCTTTTTGTACTTGACATGCGTGACGGCATGGTGGTCCAGAATAAATCACTTCTTCTGGATTGCCAGAGTTCCAGGGACCTCTGCAGGAATTTTCCTGAGGAAGGGGCAGGAGGAAAGGATTTTGCTAAATTGGGATTTTGTTTCTCAAATGTGGGCCATTTCTTCTGGCTGACATTTGGGCTCCTGTCTGCTGGCTGTGTTTCACACTGTCTCTTTGTTGTCTCAATTGAGAGCAGGCCATGCACACCACTAGGCTTCTCCATGAGTATGTGTATGCGCATGCACATGCGCATGTGTGTTCGTGTGTACATGTGTGTGTGTGTGTGTGTGTGTGTGTGTGTGTGTGTGTGTGCAGCCCCGTGAGCCCACACTTCAAGAGCTTTGAAAGCTCTTCTCGCTGCTCTTATCTGTGAGGCCCTCATCACTGCATCCAGCCTGGCATTTGGAGACAGCTGACCTGGCTTGAAAGATGGAAGAAGTGGTGGTTTGGTGGTTTTGCAACTTTCAGTCTTTTTTAAAAATAGGGTTTAGAGAGGCCAGGAATGAGGCCTTGATCTCCAACCCCCACCCCCATGATTTGTGTTTTAGAGTATGAAAGCTGAACTTAGGAATGTGTTTCTCTCCCAAGCCCTTTCCTGAACTGCCTAACAGTTTTCTTCCATTACTATGGTCAGGTTAAGGCCCCCTTTTTTCTCTTTTCTTGTCGCTTCCACCCACCAGCCTTCCATCTGCTGTCAGTGTGATATTTGTGGCTGGTCTCTCAAGCCCCTGAGGGTGGATAACCCATCCTACCTTGATGCTTCTTGGTGCACTACATGATTCCTTCTCCCCATCTTCCCACTTCCTACTTTGCCTTGTCCAGGAGACTGCCCCTGCCCATGTCTCTGGCCATGAAAGCAGATGCCCTGGCATTCTCTGAGGGTCAGCCTGAGGTGACAGGGGATCCTTTCCATGTCTTGCCCAAGTGTGTCTCCTCTTGTGCACCATGCCCAGGGTGGTAGCACTTGCTGGATTCAGAGGGCACCCTGAATAGAGTCTTACACATGCGTGCTTGGTAAGCTCTCCTTTTCTCAGCAGGTGAGGGACTTGTTTGTGGGGAAGGTGTCATGAGTGTGATGCCCACTGGTGAGATGGAACTGTGTGATGCTTTCT